>KN892790.1:4564-18047 GCA_000934455.1 Apostichopus parvimensis
ATTTGGCGGTGGCTAAAACTTCATCCAACACATGCTTCATGAGGTAAATGACTCTTCGTGGTCGTTTCTGTGACGTGACCGTATAGCATGTTGTCACTCATGATTATTATCATAATGTCTGTACATCTCTTGTGTATGAGTGTAAGTACGTACAATCATATATATGAGCCACATCGATATGGGTTCACTGGGTTTCGATTTGGCCTGTTTCCTACAAGATTTCTAACCGCAGGCGCGTAGCCAATGGGGGGGGGGGGGCGAAGGGTGGAGACCGCCCATCTACCTCGAACATATTTTTTTGGTATTTTTTATGATATCGAGGTGTTATAGTAGCCGTTATATGAGGTTTTAATATTTGTACAACAATAAATTAACTGTGTCTGAATTTTCGAAAATTCCTTGACCAACATTCTTCATCATACTTCCCTCTACTCGTGCAATTTTGACCGGTCTGTTAGGGGTTGAAGGGGGTTTTTCTATATTGGTTGTCCATAGATGAAATTTTGTGCAACATTATGGGTATGTTTTGAAGTGAATTTATTTTTCAAATTCTGAACAAATAAGGTGCTTAAAACCTTGAAAAGTGGGGCTGACGGGTATTGTGGGGCGTTACGTAGAATTACCTACAAAAGCAATGATCCACAGGAGATGCGATGAGGTCGAACATGATGTGTGACTGGTGACAATCTTGAAAAAGGTTATGAATGAAAAAAAAAACTTGGTTCTCAGGCAAAAGTGTACATCTGGTTGGTCATTTTCAAGCCCGAGAAGTGCCATTTCCGGTGATCTGGGGGGCTATCAAAACCAGAATTTTCTTGTACGCTGCGCGCCAACCAATGGTGGCGTTCCGCTTTGATAGTAATTCGCCTGCATCAAAGCAAATGTCCCCCCAATATTTGAAACAAATTGCCGTCCCTGGACGTTATGGTATACCTGACTTAACGCGCGTGAATTAACTGAACAGCGCTATACATATGGTGCACTAATTCTAAAGCAGTATAGGCTATACCGGTGGTACAAACTATCACATAATCAAACGAAATAAGAACATGTCTGTACGTATCGTGGAAGCCGAGAACTTAAACCTGCAACAGTGGAGACCTAAGAACCCAGCAAACACAAAACGTTATCATAACATTTTTAAAAGAGCCTCTAAAATATGTTTTTATAACGTTAAATGTGGTGTTATAAAAACGTCGGCATAACGTTTTTATGAGATATTAATGTTATATTAATGTTTTAACGAAAAAATGTTTTGAAATAATAGCCTGAAAACGTTTTCGTGACATATTTATTACACCACAAATAACGTTATCAAAACAAAAGATGAAACGTTTTAATGACGTTATAAAAACGTGTTTGTGTTTGCTGGGAACGTGCCGGAAATTAACAGTCCTTATTAACCGAACTAGTTTGACATCGTCCTAATTCGCGTAGCGTTTATTTCCTCTCTCTTACACCCCATCCTCGAATATATCATCCTCTTCGCACGCTCTCCGAATATCAATACTGTGTATAGTTAACTGCAAATGTACGCTAATTTAATTATGATATTCGCCTAATTCGCGTGCGTTTTAGTTCTATTTTGCGCATACATACGAATGCGTTGCATTCTCTCCGTAACTGGGTTATTCAAAATCTTAAAAGTTGAACCAGCATTGCAAATATGTCAAATAACGACTCAGTCTGATCTAATTATTCTTGAAGCGATACCCGGTACTCCATACCAAGTTCCCTATATAGTCTCCATTCAGCATATAGTGTTAGAAACTTGTATATCTTTTACCCAAAACCAAAAGAACGCTAATAAAATATGACTGATAACCGTCAGTCGGTATATCAAGCCTTTTGTCCACCGGCAGCAAAACCCACCATGGTACCCGCATACTTAGGGGTGCCATGGCCTACCAGCACGTTGCCTCAGAATCGGTTCAGCTATGGGTCCGAGGCGCCTATAGCTGGTTGAGATGCCGATTTCCTTGGCGTTCACTGGGTATAAAATGCGTCGCTTGAGTCGATCCGGGTAGCATTCTACACCTCGATCAGTTTACCCCTTAGCATTGCCCCCTTTAATCATCCCGCGAAAAGCTTAACATAAAGACCTATGAAATACGGGACTTCGTGGTGTAGGCTACTTTTTGTTTGTCGAAAATCACTTGAAACTGTGAATAGCCTTATATACTAAAAATATAGCAGACATTTGTTTCTTTTACAATCCTATGAGAAATAACATTGTTCTAAAACACCTTCAACTATACGAAATACTTTCTATAACTTGACCCAATAACTCGATCCTACCAACAGAGAAGATGAACTGAAGATAATCATCAAATGGCAATTATTAAGAGTTTATTGAAAACTTGAAATGTGCTGTAAAGGGAGTCTTTGTTCTGCCTTTTATTTCAGAACGGCTATATGTGTAATGCTAACCAAATGAAGTACTTATAGAAAAATGAAGAAGCCAAAAAAAGAGGGAAAAATCATACCATAATACCAAATGTCCCCTACTGTGCCCATCCCACTCACATCTCCTCCCCCTCCCCACCCCACTCCGCCTCATCGAGTAAATAAAAAAGGGTACTACAGTATAGCATAAGCGGCCACCATCTAATGGTATTGCACCTCTCTACCTTTCGTATAAAATCTGATTTATCGATTACCATACGTGTTCCGTTTCTGAACACAAGGAATTAGTTTCAATATTCCAAAAATAAGTTGCCGATTGAGTAAACGGTCTAGTTTCGTAATGAAAATCCCCTTTTTAAGAAACTGTGTCGACATCTACAATTTACCGAGAAATATCCAAACACCGTGACCGAAATCAAAACAACGCTCTCATACATATTCATACCTTGCGTCATCTTGGAATTCGGGAAATTTCTTTGGTGGTCGTGCCTTTGTCGGATATGCTGTGCGTGTCAACACAAACTTTACAGCTCCCTTGGACACAATGTAACAGGCAAACAGCTAAAGCGCAGTAATTTAATGCTAAGTAACTGTAAGTGTAAGGGCAAGAAAGGTTCTCAAAATTTGGATTTCAGCTCCTTGGTAAGTTTTAAATGGTAGCCTTCGTTCGTTTTAGTGAATTATGTAAAGCCTAGATACTAGTACTACTATACTAGGCTAAGTCAAGTGTCATATTTTAAAGTTAGCCTACACTGGCAGTTGTGTAGAATATATGCTTAGGCTCCTAGCAATAGGCTATCAATGTTAACTTTCCCGTTTGACCAGTCTGTTGTGTTGCTTGCTGGCGAATACTGGCTGATTCTTATTTGTACCTACAGAATGTAGCCTAGGCCATATGCATAACGTTATGCCACCATTCATAAATAAAATATATATTTAGACTTTATTCGTGGGTAACTCATTAAAGGCATCAGAGACTAGCGCACAAAGAAACGTCTCATGCTGGTAATCTGAGCTAGTTTCGAATGATGTGTAACAGAATTGTTAGACACCACCATCGATCCCAGAAATACACACACAGCTTGCTACCGTCGGTATTAAGACCAAGTGAACAGTCAATACATACAGCTACGGTCAATACCCACAACACAGTGTACAGTACATAGCAGCAATGGACATCTCAGGTCCAGATAAAAGATACATCTCAGGTCCAGATAAAAGATGCCAAGTTATCACGTTCATTACTGTCTGCATTTTGTAGCGACAAGAAGAAAACTTCACTTGTTGAGACTAGTGGAACACTAGTAGTTGTTACTCAGAGTTTCACGCGTTGAGCGATTATCAAACAACTGCATATATATTGAGATAGATATATACAGTATGTAGAAACATGCATTGTATGTTTGGAACATTCAGTGAAGATAACTAACATTTTATTTTCCTTTTGCTTTCATTTCATTTCAGCAAAAAGACAATTTTTTCTTCAGATCTGAGACAAGCATTTTTGAGTCCTGATCCTCATCTTTTTCGTCATCTGATTTAGCATCCAAGAGGCTTAAAAATGACTGACTACTACGACTTACTAGGGGTAGAGAAAGATGCAAGCCAAGAAGAAATTAAAAGATCGTAAGTACCTGTTCAGTGCAACCTCTGTACAAAGCTTGACAGATAAAACCTCTTCAACTCTGTTGAAATATTATGAACAACAACAGAAAAGTTAGTGAATGTTATCATTACAATTGAGCTGAAAAAAAAGTCTTAGGTTTTCTTTATATAATGAACAAATCATGCATCCACTCAGGAAACTGATATCTGCTATAATAAGAACTTTACATAATATTGATGAAATTCAACAGGAAGAGAACATTGACAAATATTTAAGCATTTCAAATGTATCGCCTTTAAATGATATTATCAACAGCTATATAATAGGATTTAAAGGGTGTGAAGACTCGCGCAAAAAGAAACGTCTTGTGCCGGTAATCTGACCTAGTTTCGAATGAGGTGTAACAGAAGTGTTAGACACCACCATCGATCCCAGAAAATACACACACAGCTTGCTACCGTTGGTAAATAGACACTAGTGTACAGTCAACACATATAGCTATGGTCAATACCCACAACACAGTGTACATAGCAGTGATGGACATCTTGGGTCTAGATAAAAGATAACAAGGTTTCAAGTTTCATTACTGTCTGCATTTTGTAGCGACAATAAGAAAACTTCACTTGCAAGCAACGTCGGAAAGTTAACTTTTTCAGAGGGTGCAACACGGTCTGGGGCGAGTCTTCAATGCCTTTAAAGCTTTTAAGTAAGGAAATTTTCACAGTCATTGCAGATCATCTACTATGATCCATAGTCCATACATTATATATATATCTTTTAATAATTGTCCCAGCAGAAACTTTATTGGAGTAATTCTTGGTAGATTTAGCTATAAATATTGAAGGAATTGCAAAAAGGCTGTTTTTAATCTGTATACTGTATCCTTTTACACATGCTTTTAACTGCCTATTGAAGACATATCCCATGGTTATCTTCTGTAATATCAGATACCGTAAGCTGGCCCTTAAGTGGCACCCAGACAAGAATCCAAACAATGCAGAGGAAGCAGCCGTGATGTTTAAGGAGGTCTGTGAAGCGTACGAAGTCCTCTCTGATAGTAAGTTCATGATGGGTTGTACGGCTTCCACCATTGTAACTTTCGGATGAATCCATCCCATATTTGTCTGTACGGAAGACTGTATTTGTGTCCACAGTACTGAAAATCATCAAGGACAAATTATAATTGTAATGTTGTCATTGAATGGTCTCAAAAATGAGAGTTCTTCCTCCTCCCCCACCCCACCCCTCCTCAGCACCCACCCCCACCAACTCTACTCAAATCAACGTGAAAACTGTTTCTGTGCTATCTCAGTTTTGAACCATTTAGCTCTTTATCAGAACATACTTGTCGATATGTTCGTAATTGTCAATATCATGTGTGGTTCTTCATGAGAATTCAATAGGATTTTCCCAAAATTTTAATGTGGTAATAACGAGTAGTGTATTTATTTGTTGCATACATTTGAGTCTGAAAAAAATGAGTGGAAAGAACATGCTAATCACCCAGTTGGGACAAGTTTTTCTATACTGTAGTGCCATGTCCTGCTTCAGAGCACTCGTATCGTCAGTACGAGCAGTATGAATATCATGTTTCTATCAGATCAAGGTTAGGAAATGCTTGTACAGTCAATACCAGTGCTTTGAGAGCATGTTAATATTGCATGAAAGTTTAGAGAGGTATTAGCATTAGGAAATTGTCCCAACTGGCTGTGCCAATATGTGTAATTTAGTTTTGATCATTACCTAATATCCCATTCATTAATTACTGAACAGGGTTGATTGACTCTTATCAATATTTAAGTTTTCCTTTACGTCATATCAACAGAGGAAAAACGCAAATCGTATGATTTATACGGCCCAGAGGGTCTGAAGAATGGAGCAAATGGTAGGTCATTTTAGATTTTCTTATTCTTTCTAAAATTGTAAAAAATAAAAAACGTGAATAGATTGTTGATTAGTGTAACTTGATGGGTTTGACTCACAGGTGTGAAAATATTTACAAGGTCTGTTGAATTCTTTCTTATAAGTGTTAGATGATGTCGGCCTCTTTTGCTTAACTTGAAAAAGAAAAAAAAGAGTCATATTGTCAGTTTGCTAGTAGAAATCTTAAGTACATAACAGGACATGACTGCAGGGGGGATCTGCTTTGTACACTTTAAACATAGAATTTGTGTATACTGCATTTTCAAACTCGAAGGTGTATAGTGCATGCCTCTAGGAAACATCTTGGCTGTGATGTACCAGTTTGTGGAGACGGTTACTGTAATGGTAGTTGACATTAGGAAGTCTTTGTTAAACAAGAGTTCCATATGTTTAGCCTGAGAGTAAATACACATGTGCTTGTCTTCTGTTCAAACTAGAAACACAATGCTTTTTGACATATTTTAATTTATTTTGTGGTGAAATTGTCAAAGGAATTTGACCTAATACCCTTTAGTATTATGTTGTTGCCTGGTAGAGAGTTACAGTAGGCCCCAAAACAGTATCTTTTCTTGTCCTTCAGTGCAATAGTCACAAGCCTCCTAAGTTGCAATTGTCTTGTAAAATGTGGCTCTTGTACCTCCCCGTAAGATGAAAAGTGTATATTACAAACAAAGTGAAATTATGAAGTAGTGGTTACACTGAAATAACATATCAGTAGCTCGGTGCTGTGGCCGAGTGGATAAAGGCGGTGGCATTTGAAGCAATGAGGCTTAGCAATCGGGAGGTTCGGGGTTCGATTCCCGGCCAGGTCATAGTAAGTTGGGTTTTTCATCCAAGAGCAATCTACGGTTTTCCCATCTGAAATGACTTTCTAAAATTGAAAAGATTCCAAATTTGAGTTAAAATGTTGAATTGGAAGCCACCCGATGTGTAAGTTGTAAACCATAAGCCCTTGCGGGTTTCTCCCACATTTGTGATCGCTTAAGCGCCGTAAAAATAACTGCTGATTATTATGTGTACTACAGTAGACACAAACGTGATGTTTGGATGTAATAATAATTGTCGAGGATGTTTGGTAAATATGATTACTGATGATATTTTGTGGAGTTATTTCATCATATTTTTCAGGCACCACGTACGATTTTGGTGGGTTTGAACCTTTCCATCATTTCGAGTTCAGAAGACCTGAGGATATTTTCAGAGAATTCTTTGGTACCTATGATCCTTTCGAAGCATTCTTCAACGGTGAGTGAAGATGTAGAAACAGCAAGCTCTATTAATGTTGTTCACCTGTCATTTGGTATTTCAAAGTTTGTATATCACGTTTCTGTTTCCAAGTAATGAAGATTACCAAATCCTTAAGTTATTTTTTTTTCAATTAAGCTCACGCTCCAAAATCTGACGAGATACTAGCAGTGAAATATTCGATTAGAACAACTGTGAAGTAAACAGTTGTTGGTATCACAGGTCTGGTGTTAAGTCTCCAACGAGGATATGAAAGGATTCTAGGATTTTACTCGCACACTTCGTTCCTCCAACAAACTGTATTTAACTGTTCCTAAACCACGCTTGAAGACCTATGGTTACAGAAGCTTCGAATACTCTGGCTCTTATCTCTGGAACAAGTTGCCAGATCACATTCGAACATGCTCTAAACTTTCTACATTCAAAATTCTACTTAAGACCCATCTTTTCACTTGTTCTTTTGTAAATTAATCTGCTTTCTTTGTAAAGTGCCTTGAGCAGTGACTTTTGTCTACTGATTTGGTGCTATATAAGTCTCATTTATTATGATTGGTATGATTATTTTTATACTGTTTGAGAAATTTCCAATAATATTGTGAAAACAGTGCCAAATATGGTCTAAGAAGAAAATAAAATATTAATATTAAATGTTGTCAAATGGTAAATTGATGGCTGCACTTTAGCAGATAAAACAGCCCAGGTAAAGAACCGGTTTGACCTACAGGTTAGAAGTACTATTGCTACTGAAAGAAGAATTAATTAAATTAGAATTAATAAGTTAGCATCTTTGAGGGAACACCTGGATTGGTAGACCATTGCAACAGTTTAAAGTCAAATCAGCATGAAAAAGGCCAAAATAGAGCCCCAAAAGCCAAGCATTCATTGTGCACAAAAAGCTAAATTACTTGAAGGATTCAGCCCAAAAATTGCTTTTTTTTGTATATAATTTTAGGAAAGTAAACTAAATACTACATTTGAAAATTAAAGATATTGCAAACCTTTTATTTATATTTTTGTTGCAAAAATGTTGGGCATTGCATAAAATTAGGGGGAAAATCGCATTTTTCGATTGAAAGTTTTGCTGGCAGACAAGTCGAAAAAAATTCGAAAGCGCCAAATTTTCAGAATAAGACAATTTTTTTTAAGCCCAAACTAGGCTCAACACAGCCCACTTTTTAGGATTTATGCTCTTAAAATTTCAGTATGCCAACCCTGAATAATATAGAAATGTGAAAATAACAAATTGTGCAAAACGTGGAAAAACAATTCTTGGAACATGGTACCTGATGACCTAGTTGGTTTTTTATCATGTTTATTTGTTTTTCACAAGCTGTCAATTTAAACCAGAGAATGCATTTTAAAAATAATGTAAAATTGAATCATCTTTTAATAGTAACAAAAACAAACAAATCTAGCAAGCACTGTGGCTTATACAGCTCAAGTTATTACCTTATATAGTCAATGGCACTTTTCACGGAAGTCTCTGTTTTCTAAATTGTGTTACTTAAACTGCAATTAGTAGTTAGCAAAAGTTTGATTCCCCTGCTATTGGAGTGAATATTTCTCTATATAGTGGAAGCTATGATTAGATTTGACATTGAATAAGGTATTTAATTTCAGTATTTTAGCTAGCGTTATAAAGTGTGCACTCTCCCTTTTTGCCCTAAATGTGAACTTGTAGTCAACCAGAAAATTCCAACAAGTTTCTGAGTTTGAACATTTTAATTTTGGAGGGACAATTCTAGTAGTAAACAAAAACAAGAAAGAGAAGTAACATTTTTTTAAAATAATTATTAATGATTTTTCTAGCTATTTCAATGACAATCTTTTTACTGAGTATTCGAAAATAGTCATATCCTTTTGCCAGTTACTTACAGTAATAGTAATAATTTTATTGTTATTAGACATTTTTTATGTAGCAATGGCTGTCTCTGATGTCTCACCATGTCAGGCATGCAGTGATTGGTGGCACAAGGCAATTGCCCCATTCCTCCCACCTCTGTTTTAAAAAAAAGGAAAACAAAGTTTTTTGCTCCACACAGTTACAGAAGTTTTCAACCCTTACAGGTTACTTCATTTCTTGTCTTCTCTCAGAATCAATAACTAAAATCGAATAGAATCACAAGAAAAAAGGGTCCAAGAAAATAGCAAAAGAAAAGGATTCCAAGAAAATAGCAAAAAAAAAAATTGGTTGATATGTTGAAACTATAACTGTTGTTCACATCAGGAGCCAATCATGAGAAAAAATTTCAATTTTGTTTTTCTTGCAAATCAACAACATTATTACTCTTCGAAACAATATTGGACAGTCAGTGACCTAAATGCTGCAAAACATATTTTACTTGACCCACAAAAGTGAGATTATAAACTGTTTTCTCATTTTTCTTATTTATTAGTGTACTGTACTAATTGAACTCCATTACCAGGAGAATTTCAGATTCAGGTAATCATAATTGTTTAACTTTTTACTCAGATTGCTACCTTCATTGATATTTTCTGATTTATTTTGTTTCAGAATCAAGAAGTGGTCATTCTGCTGGTATGAGTAACCTTTTCAGATCATCTTTCGTTAATTCTGGTTTTCCTGGGGTTGGGTAAGTACATCAGAAAAAGAAAACAAAATGTTTATCATAAAGTTGCTTGTACATGTACTTTATGGGAGGATCAATGTAAAATTACTGACATTTGCTTGTACTTAATAGTACAGAAAAGCGCTAAATTCACTTTTATCATCTTGGGTACATACTGGCCATATTCTTGAATTCTTTTCTCATTTATGCTCTAATTTAATAATCTTTCAACCTTTTTTTTTTTAGGCTTGAAGCATAGAGCAGATCAATTATTAGTAAGTTAGTGTAACTAGTAAATGCTTGTCTTTAGTGTATCTAGCTTAAGCATTTAGTTTCCTTGTAACTTAGTAAGCAGAAAACGCTTTAATCACTCGACCAGAACCTGTGGCAAGTTTCAACTACAGTTAGTATATCTAGAATCCATTTTAACTGTGCAATGTCCAAGGGATTCCATACGATTTATATCCAAATTATCCCTTTCCCCTTAACCATTTCCTTCTTCCCTCAAAGCAAAAATACGAAAATGTATTAAGTCTTCTTTACTTCCTGTTGTGTATATCTAAAAATATGTGTTTCATCGGAGCACTGGTTTTATAGATGCACAAACATCCTGTGATTTTATGGTGTGTAAATACATTCTTTGTAAACAGTTGTTTGCAGATCTATATTAGACTCAAACACAGTGGACTGTTCAAATGGCACAATGCCATAATCATCCCATAAATTTCTTGTATTAACATATACTCCCCGAATAAGATTTCCCCCTGCTTAGTTGCATTTGATGAGCATCCTGCTAGACTTGAAATGCCAGGCCCTCTAGATTTCTTATATATTTACCTACACAGGCATTTCTGCAGTGGATGAGCAGTTCGTTAACAGTTGCCCCTCTTTGATTATGTATTTTGAGTCAATGCAAAGGAAATTGCCATGAGATTTTTGACAAATTTGCAGACCTTTAGTGATATCTTGGACTAATGTCCCTGTGTCCTCTTGACTGCCTATGTCTCTAGTGTTACTCAAATACTTCAAATATGGTTTAATACAGCTCTATTAGTTTTTGTAATTAGAATCGCTGGTGCTGTTCTCCTTCCCTCTTGCTAATGAATATTCATGATACGGTTTCATGTTACAGTCATTTTCTTTTGTGCTGCAGTTAAATACTGTCCCTTGGAATGTACCTGCAACCAGGGCTCAGATTTAATAGCTAGAGTAATATGGACATATTTTGTAAAGGCACGCTAGAAGTGGCGGGATGTCAAGGCAATTTTCAAAATGTTTTAAGGACTCAGAAGGCAATGTTTTCCAAAGTGAAAGAAAACCCGTAAAGTAATGAAAGACAACAGGAAGATATGAATTTTATCTTCCATATTTCTGATTTAGTATATATTCTTATTCTGCTTCATAGCTGTTTTCTGGTTCAGTAATATTGGGGATGACTTTGAGCCGTGACTTAGTTTAATCAGGAAGTTTAATGAATGAGACCATTACGGAGGCCCCTCTGGCAATTCAATTAAGGGTCATGGCAGTTCTCTGTTGGGCTGTCTGTTAATTCCAGCCCTACCTGCGATCAGGGACGTAGCCAGAAATTTGAAAGGGGGAGGGGGAGCAGAATTTGAAAAAGGGCACTTCTCACAAAGGGAGCGTTTTTTTACCTTTAAAGTAGCGCCACCATGTAGGCTACAAAGAAATGTTTGCCCAAAATGTCTCCCACATTGCAGGAAGTAATAATAATGAGAGTAGTTTATTACATAGCTACAGTGGCTTAATAGGGACATAAGAGAGGTAAAGTCAAAATATTGACATTTTATCTCAAAATCTATAAAAGTTTAAGGTCAATTGGGCCCCCCAAAAATAAGTCAAAATTTGACTTTGAAAGTCAAAATTTTGAGATAAAGAGTCAACATTTTGAGATTTGAGGACACTTTTTTTCTTTCCTATGTCCATATTAAGCCACCGTACGTAGCAGACGAACTTTCAGGGGAAAGATTGAGAAGGGATGCTTAGCTTCCTTCAACCTGAAAAGAGGGCTTTAATGATATTTCCTGCTTTTAGTTAAATTTTATTTTTTGGGATTGGGGGGAACCACCAATCCCATTGCTCCCCCCACCCCGGCTACGTCCCTGCCTGCAATACAACATTCCCATACCATAAATGATCAGTAGAAATCTTCTCCCATGTGCAGCATTTAATCTCTAACTAGTAGATTTCTGTATATTTAAGACAAGTTTCCTTCATCAGGACTTCCTTCTTTTGTTACTCATTCCTAATGTACTATTTGGTTTAAAGTTTACCTGCTTTATATTTGGCTATCTTTCTTTCCTTTGTTCATTTTCATATTTGTTGTCCCTTACATCTGTTATAGCCACCATTCCCATGTAACATGAAGTTTTGCCCTGTTCTTTTTTCTACCCACGTTTTCCATCAACGATTCACTTTTAGTTCCTATGATGGTCTCAGCCTTATCAATCCATTTGGTGATGTCTGGGGGTATTTCCCCAATAAAGGGTAAGGTATAACCCCCCTCCCCCCTCCTCCCTTTGCATGCAAAAGGAACAGCTGTGTTGATTTTCCTTCCTACTGTAATTACACAGCTTTCTATTGACAAAAACTTCATGTAATCCACTTTTTAATAAATCTGGTTTCTCGATGATCAGAATTTAGTTTTAGCTAGCATTTTGTTATATGTACATGTACATGCATTTGTATAGTATATACTGTAGTTTTGTACTGTTGTACAGTGCTGTTGTTGTGTTACTGTAACGATCCGTGGCATGTCACTGTTTTCTTTAAAACTGAAAGTACACATAATAAGTGTTTGCATTATTTATTACAAACTGAAAACAAGAGTTCTTTCTTCTTCTACCTTAGCACATTTTAAAGAATGCTTTATATTGATGTCAAAGTTCAAAGTTAAAATGCCAAGAAAGATTTTAACACTAATTTTTTTTTTTTCGGTGGGGGGAGGTACCTTCTGTATTTTATTTTGAAAGATGGAATGTAGTGTTAAATCAAGAGGTTTTATCCCAAATCATATGTTATTCTGTCTGTAATGCATAATTATCCTCATAACTATGCCTTCTAAATGGACAGGGTGTTTGAACTGTATGTTAACGCACCTCTATAGTCAGTACATTATAGCGTTGGAAAATTGTTAACGCTATTGAAACCTAGTCAATCTAGCATGTCGCCTTTAAGCTATGTATTTAGTTTCAAATAAATCTGTATCTAAAAGCCTGTAATATTTGTGGGATGAAAGGAAATTATTATATCTTTGCCCTCTGGAAGAAACAAGTGGCTAGAAAAAGAAAAGAAAAACTAATTCTCAATGTGTCAAACAGAAGTTAAATATGCCGGATCATATTTAGGGGGAAACTTATTTTGATATACCATATACATCTGTCTGTCATGAAAGTGCTTCCAATATGGATATGTTTTAGTCTCAAAAGTTCATCGTTAGTAGCAAACCATATTTGCTAAACCAGTTCGTAAGGAAGTTTGGTATAGTTCAGTAGTGAATGAATGTATCAAATAGAAACTCTCCACACGGGTTGTAAAAAGCTCTGGCTAGTGGAAAGAAATTGGAAAGGTTTGTTTCGCTTACATGACAAGCTGTTCAATGCAAAATGAGGGATCATGAGATTTTAAGAAGAAAACCTCTCCCCTCATTTTGGCTTTCTTAACTTCTAATTTATCATGAATAGACATATTTTGCCAAAAAGAGAAAAAAAGGGAA
>KN892790.1:19142-33195 GCA_000934455.1 Apostichopus parvimensis
AGATCAGCTAATCTCAGGTGTCAACAAAGGTCTACAGATAGGTATGAGCCTGTCACAGAGGGAGTAATTCAAGGACAATGTACACCCCCAGGAGGACAACTCTGGTCGTAGCCACATGGGCTGCGTTTATGTTTCTGATCAGACCGCGCCCTCGCATTATAAATTGTTTTGACCCTCCGCATGTTTACATTAGACCCCTTACTCGCTTTCAAAACCTGCAATAGCAATTATAAAGCAGGACATTGAGGTTTGCTTACCTGAAGAAAATACCTTCTACTATTGTGTGGAATTAGGCGAGTAGCAAACAACAACAGAAGTTAAAGGTCAACGCTGATACCAGGTCAACTCCGATATACGTTTACAGAACCAATTTAAACCCTAGTGTGGGATCTGATCCTATTTCCATTCTTGTCTATCACATTGTTCAAATCTTGGGGGTCGCTATTGGCTTGGCTTCAACACAGTGGGGCTATAGTCTGTGTCATTAGTTCAAAGCCTTTACCTCATGACTTAGAGGCCAGGAATTCAACCAAGGAGAGACGGAGCAGGTGGCACCCTAGTTTTACCTTATTTTGGTGCACCTTAGTTTTGCCTATTTTGTGGCACCCTGGGTTAACCTATTTTAACCAGGTCCTTCATTAGAAACTGCTTCTGATTTCATAGGTGATGTAATAAACAAACATGTTCTCCAAACTCCCTCAAATATATTTTCATTTGGCTATCACCATGGTTGCCAAAGTTCTCAGGTGGTTTGTATCCATAGCGACAGAAGAGAACAATTGATATTTGCTGGTGCCATTTATGTTATAACTTGAAAGAAACAATCAAGCACTGTGAGGTTATTCCTGACTTTTCTAGTGAAAAATCTCACCAGTTGATAAGCCCACCTGGCTGGCTGTGTAGAATTTGTGACACCTTATTAATGTTACTGTTTTAATGTTATTTAATGATTAGGGTGTCGTCAACTCTCTGCTTTTAATGCCACTCATATAATCCTGCTCTTTCTATTGTTGTCTTGTAAATGTCAGAACTGTTGTATATTGTTGTTTATTACTGTTGTATTTGTATATTGTTATATATTGTTGTATATTGTATATTACTGTTATATATGTCATATATTGTTGTATATTACTGTGTGTATGAGTTACAGTATATCCTTTACTTTCCTTTACTTTTTTATGCACACCTATGTATGTTGAGATGATTTTATACATGGGCTGGTGAGAAACAAGCAAATATGAACAAGACAAAAACTTACTTATTAACCATATTATAAACTTCAACACTAGAAAAACAACACATGGTTTAGTTGACCTTTGAAATTATCAATGTGAAATTATCAATGTTGTCGGTTTTGCAGATAGAGATAGGAAAAGAGTTCCTACAGTAAGCTCCATATTCCCTCTCATCTATGTAATTTATACAAATTGGTGAGGACACTATGTCCCCATTGACCCACTCTCAGGTCACTGCACACTTCCCCTATCAAATACCACAGACAAAATTGTAGCTGGTGAAAAAAAACCTCAGAAAAATTTACTGTAGATGAGTGACAAATTCATATGTAAGAGAATTGGAGCAGTGATCGGGAAGTGGGTTGACAGGGGCTCAAGCCAGTAACTTGGGGTTAGTTCAGTGATTCAGCAGAACTTTTGCTGAATCCATTTCTCTGTATTAAATTAGTGGAATTAAAAATATAGTATATTAAATTGATTCTCAATGGTATGGTTAACTTTCAATACAGTATTAATCTGAAAGATAAAAACGATGTGCAACAAGAGACAGATTGCTTTAGTCATTTTAAAATTTTACTTTTCAACAAACTTCAGCTTTGAAATGTTGCTATAGAATCAATATTTTGTGACCCCAATCACCGCTTTATGGAGTTAATTCTTAGTCTGAACTATTAGCTTGAAGGTTAAACAGAAAGTAAATTGTTGCCTTTGAGTTTTGCTTCAAATTCAATATTTTTCTTCTGTGGGTCTGATTCCTTGTAGATTACTCATCTTGTCCATTGTAATTATAATGAATGTTGTTTTGATTTTCTATCAGTAGTTTCACTTAGATTTAGTGTATAGTTTACTAACTATTCCCACTCCCTCTCTTTATTTCCCACAATGCATCTTGTCCTGTGTCTTTGCATGCTGTTCGTCTTCCCTGTTCACATCCCTAATGGACAACTGTCAGAGCTGCAAATGGTTTCCATGGTGACGTTTTTGCCAGTAGCTTTGGTGACGATGTCGGTAGCGGGTGAGTACTATTTAGATTTTAAAAAGATCTGGCAAAGAAACTTTATCAGCCAGCAGCAGCAGTTGCAAACATTGTTGAGTAGCTGGGATAGCGAGAGGGTGAGTTTTGTTCAGTGCTAGTAAAGTATGTGTCTGTGGAATTTCGTAAGAACCAAAATGGCTACTTTAGCAGTATGTTTGCTACCAAATGAATGTTGAACGGTGATATACTCACTGTATGTGCCTGAAGAAAATAGAAAAACAGGTCAAGTCAATGTAAGTTTACAACATAGAATAAAGCTTCTGAAGCAACTTGAATTTACCACAAGCGATTGGTGATATTTTAGTGAATGACAACTTGACAAGACTACGATTAAAAAGCTTAAAGTTTACGCACCTTTGTTGAAAGAGTTTGATATGTGAGAGCCTCTGGTTAACTCTTAAATGCATACATAAACCCCTATGGTTGAGCACACACAGTCACACACATACGCATGACCCATGACCTGTTGGAAGGCTTGGTGGTTATAAACATTTGGGAACCTCACCGGGCAGTCACCGGCAGCTAGATATGCCAGCCTTCCTATAGGGTTAGGGTAGTCATATTTCTGGAGCTGCATGAAGATGCTGGGTGCAGCAGAGTCATCAGTATTGACTCATAAGATCATTATGCTCACAATATTGCTCAAACTTGTCAACCCTCTGTCCAGTTCCCTCACATATATACTCCCCCCACAATTAGAAAGAATAAATTACACACATATAGTTAAACATCTCTGCCAGAAAAAATTCCTTGACTGTGGAAATACAGAGGATAACATTTGGTAAATACTCAACAGAACGTGTAGCTAGTTAATGTGCAGATTTATGTATCGTGAATATGCATGAGCTTGCAGATAGCAGAACGAAAAGTATTCGAAACTAAAAAAGGATCAAATTTTAAATATGGATGCTTACTGTATTTTCTTCATTTTAATCTTATCCACCAACTTGTACTGTATGTCTTTAAGGTTAGTAATATCTTGGCACGATTTTTTCAACCGTTTGTTTGTATTTTGGTTTTTTAGATATGCTTCTTTTTCGTCGTCATCTGCATTTGGTCCCTCTGGTGGTGGAAATGTACGGAGAACATCCACCAGTACAAAATTCATCAACGGCAAGAAAGTTAAAACAACTAAGTGAGTCTTCTTTAATTATTTTCATATCAGTTGGTAGAGCTGGTGCCTACTGTAACACTTGTCTCTAGAAACCAAGACATTGTAGACAATCTTTCCTTTGCTCTGTCAAAATTGATTTCCCAGTCCATTCATAAATCTACTCTACTAAATTTTAGTGCTTTCACTGGACATTGTACTGATACTACCAGTTTGTGGGTGGGAGGGGGTGGGGGGGGGTGGGGGTTCAAGTGTGATCGAGCTTTGGGTAGCAAAATGTAATAAAAGCAGACTAGTATAGGGAATAAAGTAGATGGAATAAAACATACCGGTGCTGTGGCCGAGTGGATAAAGGCGGTGGCATTTGAATAAATGAGGCTTAGCAATTGGGAGATTCCGGGTTTGTTACCCGGCTGGGTCATAGTAAGGTAGGTTTTTCAACCAAGAGCAATGTACGATTCTCCCATCTGAAATGACTTTCTAAATTGAAAAGATTCCAAATTTGAGTTAAAATGTTAAAATGTTCACTGGAAAGCTGCCCCAGCACTGGCAAAACCACCCTCCTAGGAGTATCTAGCCATATTAAATATCTGTACTGATACACTTAATAACTGGAGGTGCATTATATCACAAAGCAGAATTTCAACCTCCCACTCCTGAACATTGTAAACCTGGAAAGTAGTCATAATAATAATAAAGAAACTCTGAAGATTGTTGCAGGAAACCCAGAAAGTTTTGTAAATTTGCTTTACCCTCCTTTCTGGATATTTTTTATGATTTTGCATGTGAGGTTTGCAGATCCACTGTGAGATGATACATAAAACTGTGTGGGTTGGTAGGTACAGCATTCTCTGAAAGTGATGTATTTGGAGATATTTCTGGATGCCACTTTGGCGTAAATATTGTTAAATCCTTCTGACACCAGCATATCATGACTCTTGACTGCACCAAGTTAAGATGAGCAAATATTTTGAAATTGGCAATATTTCATCATTAATATTTTAGTATCACAACATTCTATACTCCTTGAGCAGGATAGTTTTGATTGGGCATTTGAGGTTCAAACCTCACATAGTCCGGCTTGACTTTACAAAGAAATATCTCGGTCACTGGTCTGTCCAACAAATTACAATATTTATGTATGTATCTATGTATGTATTTTAGATCCTCCTGCAAGCAGGAACTCACGACCAAGCCATCATTGGCTTATCAAAGCCGCAAGCTGACCGAAGTCAGTCTCTTACATTCATATTTAACGTCCATGATTATGAATTGTCAACAACTCTGTAACTGGACGACATACATTAATCTTGGAGTGACTCGAACTGGGGACCTTATGATGATTGAAAGGCACCGGCGTTAACCACTGAGCTAACACTCCCTGTATACTTCCTCCAACAATATGTTGCCTTTCTTTTCTCAAAGAATCCTAGAAAATGGGCAAGAAACAATCACAGTTGAGGAGGACGGTGCGGTGACTTCCAAAACGATTGACGGAAGGCCTGCGATGATAATGCAGAACTGATTACTGCAGACGGGTGTAGTAAATAGAGACTATTAAACCGTGGTTGTTCAGTATAGGAGCAGTTTATGAGACTACCAACACTAAACCAGAGAGGGACAAGCCAAACCATCTGATAACATCACTTGCTGAAAACCGTGCAAACAAGAAGAAAGAAATTTGCTCCCCAAAGCAATTTGTTTCCCAAAGAAATTTGTTTCCCCACTTTTGATTGTATAAATGTTAATCGGACCATTTATTTTTCGTTCAAGATCTAGATGCTGCCACCTGCTGCATGTAAGCAAATGCCACAAATAGATGGAATATATTTCCTTCCAAACTAGTCTGTTTGTTTAGCAGCATAAACCATATTTTCATTGTTGTCATTTGGAATATTCCATTCTTTACAAACTAAATCCACCAGGTTGATGGCTTTTTCAAGTATAAGCATTTTTTAAATTTTTTTTTAAAGATGATTATTTCCTGTCTTGGAAATGAATTACATTTGCAAGCATTCTAAAAAAGCAGCTGGTAAGTTTTGAAAACTAGTGGATACAAAATTGGATCCATAGAGACACAGTTTGGTTGTTTAACTTGTCAACTTTTATTATCTTATCATCAAGGTCCAAAATAAGGGAAGTTCTGATTTGCAACTTTTCTTGGCATGGGATTTATTCAAGCAAACTTGTCAGGATGGTGGATTTTGTTTTTTAATCAAAATGAATGATTAATTTAAAAGGTGGGTTGATGTTCAATTTCTATCTTGGTGGATATCTTTAAGGGGTACTCTGGAGTTTTCTCAACTTCCTTGGAAATTGGTAAGCAATTTCAAACTGACACCAACCCACTCACAGGATGAACTTTCACTTTTAATTTAATATTGAAATAATATTTTGTCATCGGTTTTTGAAAGGAATGCCAGATATTACTAGACAAACAATGATCAAAGAGCAACAAATTTTCGTCACATATTTATTCATCAGACGAAAGCAGTAGTTTATTTTCATTACTTTTCATTTCCTTAAGACCTATAAACACTTTTTGAAAATCGAGGACACCAAAGGGAGATGTGTAGGATGTGTTGTTGCCAGTCAGACAATATGGTTTTCAGCTTTCATTTCGAACATTGATTGTCATCACATACGATGTTAATGATGACAACAAAGGTTGGGTTTGTTTCTCTTTCTTAATTACATTTCAGAATAGCTGCTTGTAATTAGCATCACTAAAACAGTGATAGCCGAGTGACAGTATCTTCGTCCCAATTTGGAACTTCTAACTTCGTTATTGCTTTAACAGTGAAACAAAAATGGTATTATTTGTGGACATAAACCTCATTTCAAAGGGAACCTTTTTCATTGGATGTTTTTTTTCTTTCTTTTTCTGCTTTAATGGACATTCGGTGAAGCATCGGCTGTGTAATAATAACGTAATGTTTGTGTTAGTGATGATGGTGATAGTTGTTGGGTGAATGCTGTAGGTTTAGACCATAGTTTGGTTTTAAGATCAAGATGGTCAAGCAAATCCATCCAATTTTTCTACTGCTTTGTATTTTTTAGTTTAAAAATATGTAAATAGAACCTGGCTTTTTTTCTTACCTGAGTGTTTAATAGATGTGATGCTTTGTGTTAACTATTGTGTCAGTTGTAGTATAGTAGATTAATATTAATAACAAGGTGTGACCGACATGTTTGATTTCTTTACTTTGGAAGGCCCCGGGGAAGGGGAGCCGAGTGGGTGGGTAGGGGGATGCTTAAATGAAAAGTGTATGCACACATCTTCACCTGATAATATGCATCCAAAGAAAGAAGATCAGATATGGGCATAAGATTTCAGAGCAAGTCAGAGCTTTTGGTGGTTGGTGAAGGGGCATGGGGTGGGGTGGGGTGGAGGAAAGGAGGATACCCAATTTGCATGGGGGCGATGAAATGGTATTAATCCTCCCACTATTGATCAACAAGGATTCAGTTTGCACAGTAAGTAAGTGTATAATCTTGTTTCATATTTATTTAACAAATGTTGTGAGATCACGTTTCCTATCCTTCCTCATGAGTACCAACTGAAATTTATAATTTCAAAATATATTCGGAGAGGTTGGTATTGTATGTATTTTAGATCCTCCTGCAAGCAGGAACTCGAGAAGAAGCCATCATTGGCTTATCAAAGCCGCAAGCTGACCGAAGTCAGTCTCTTAGATTCATATTTAACATCCATGATTATAAATTCTCAACAACTCTGTAACTAGACGACATACCTTAATCTTGGAGTGACTCGAACTCGGTATTAAGATTTGAAGCAATGGATTTGATAGACACAGTGTACACTGAACAGTATAATAATCCATTTTGTATCCAGAGATATATTTTGTTTTTATTTTGCTTATATCTGCATTTTCAATTGTACAATGGAAAAGAAGGAAACGGATATGAGGGGTTCCATTTGGCCGTGTATTTTTACCGATATATCAAAAAATGGTACATTTTGTCAGAGAATATGTTTAGTTCTACCCGTTTTTTGTATACGTTTCTTTAAAAACAGCAAAAATTTAAGGGTATTTGTAACAGCATTTGTGGTCAAATACTTTATCTTTAGAAGAAATGAATTGATATATATCTGACATTTTTTGTGTGTAACAGTTGAGGGTTGAAGTTGCAGCTCGCAAAGGTCGTAACCTGCATTTGCCACAGACGATGAAATCTGCTGTTCTGTATGCCAATAAAAACTCATCAAGTGATTCACAATGTTGGATTTGTAATGTATCAGGCTGTCAGTACACGTGAAAGTAAACTATACTATCGTCAAATTGGAAGCGTGTGTGTGGAAGAGAAGAGTGAGTCAGAATAACAAGTACATATTGTCAACAGATTTGATAGAAACCTGCAAATTGAGTATTAGAGAAGTCACTCCCATTTCATGATGGGTTGGAGATTCTTTTCTAGAGAACAAAATCTCGACTATGGTAGGATCGCTTCCCAGATGCAATAAGGGGAAAACCTCACCTGCGGAATCTAGTGACATTTAAAGATCACTTTGGGTGAGAAAGTATTGCATAGATATGTCTACAAAATCTCTGAATCTGACTATATTTTTGAACTTCATACTACCATGGGAGCCCATATAGTCATTGACCTTCATGACAAATGTTGTCCAGTCAATAAAGAGAGTGCCATATTGGATAAACATTGAATTAATTCAACTCTTCACAGACTTCCCTTATTCCTGAATAAAACCAAGTGATCATTTTATACATTGCTCAAAAGAAATCTGCCGATTGCAGGTTATTCAATATTCATATATTATGTTTGTTCAACCTACTTAAGAAACGGCTTAGCAATTTACATATTTGATCTACTTTCTTATTTTCCATTTAATGATTTTAATGAAACTGTATGTTGCTTCATGACTCTCCCGTAGGCTTATATCCATCTTTCCTATCATATCATGTATGTAATTTCAAATTCTTCACCATTTATTTCACTCCTGAAAAGTTTTTTTTCAATATTTCTCTCCTTTTTTCAAACCTAGTGCAACTTTATTTGTTCAGCAATTTTTTTGTTCAGATATAAACTAATAACCTTGATAGAGCTGTATTTATGGGAAGAAAAAAAAAACAGGTACATGCTTGCTTTACAAATCAACAAACTGTGTGTCGTATTTTTTAATTGTTTATCACTCGTTACAAGTTATCGTTGTAAAAGGAATAACATATTTGTATATTTTCCGGTCTTATTTTCAACTCAATATGTGGATAGAAATGATCAAAAGAACCAGTGTATGGAAAAGAATTGTGGTCTGCTTCAATTTTATACTCCTTTTTTCCAACATATACCTCTCTCTCCATGAGAAATGGAATTAGAGGAATTGAAGTAGTAAGTAAAATTTACCACAATATTGAAAACAAGTGCCGATCTCAAAACAATCAATTGTTGATATTTTGACCTTTGCCAAATGTCATACATGTTAAGCAATGGTATGCTGTGTAAATGGCATATCTAAAGTACAACTGTTGTCAGTTTTGAGGCTGTTGACCTCTGCAACCCTCCCCCCCCCCCCCCTCCCTTCCTGCATCCTTACCAATCCATGGACGCACACATACAAACTCTCTTTCTGATGGTCAAACTTTTACCTACTTTCTTTCTTGAGACAAACATAGCTATGTCTCATTTATATTGAAAGGCATTTGTCTGTTAAATCAAACCCCCCCACCCCCCCAAAAAAATCGCTAACATACACTTTGCCTTTACTTTCCATTACTCTTCACGTAATCTAATGTTTTTATTTGATTTAGTCAATGCTGTTACATTCGTTTCTCTCTTGTTATCCTTCTGTGAAGTAGCTGTTCGGATTTCATAACCATATCCCAATTCCTGTCATAATCAACCAATGTTATACTTATACCAAACTCCTGAACACTCAAGGAATTCTACAATGGTTTTGTTCACATCTAAAAAAGTGTAAACTAAAAAGGGATTGTAAACTTGAAAGTTCTTGAAAGATGACAACTTCAGCTACTATTTATCATAATATATGTGGAGGTACAAACATGAGACAATTTTTCAAACTGGCTATTGGAGACCTGCCAACCTCTTATAAAAGTAGAAAGGTTAAAAGTCCCCCCCCCCCCAATAATCATCAGATTAGGGAAAAATAGGGAGAATTAGTCAAACTCCAACTAAAACAACATAGTGTACAGTATTTATAACATGTAATAATAATTGTTTTGGTTTAACATGTCACCTCTGCAGTAATGCAGGCTACATGAAAGTAACTGTCGCACTAATGTAGGCGCTTTTCCCCAAAAATTGAAGTGGACTTTCTCCACATCCCAACACAGACCTGTCAAAACATTTCTGATCGCAATTTAGAGAAATAAGTAGATATTAAATTTGCACATAAAATCATGAGATCATGCCTCTGAAATTGCCTGAAGGCTCCTGGTAAAGCCGGGAGATTTGGCAACTTTGGGCTAATGACTAAAGCATCCTTTGAATAAACTTCAACAGTTGATTGGTCAATCTTGCCCAGATTGACGCATCACATCGTATCATGATCTTATACATTTTATCTTCTTGCAGGAGGGGTCAAAGTTGATTGATGTACACATCATCTCTTCGATATTCACTTCACCAGCTGTTCCTCTTGAATTGCCTGCTCCTCATCAGGCTGTCTGTCTCCATCTTTGTCTCTTAGCTTGGTCAAATCAATCCACCAAGCCTTTGAGAGAGGAAGTAGTATCCTTTCTGAAAAAGTTTGTGATAAAGTCATAAAATTTTAACTTGATCTGCTGTAAACCAAACAGAATAACAAACAAACACACACACTCTACATTCATCCAGCTTTGTGCAGAATATTGAGCAAGATTTTTATCATGATATTGTTTCAATATTTAACAAAAGGTCTGTTTTAGTGTGTTGGTGCTAAAGTCAAACATACTGCAGGAACAACTGGCTCAAATTGAATGATGCCCTCTGACACAATTAGATTCCGGTTTTGAAAATGACATGGCAGGTTGCTTAATACTTCCTTTCATCTAAAAGAACACAAAATTTATCCCACTAAGATTTGCATATTGTCTGTTACTTATCTTAGAGATACAGAAGTGAAGCCTTCTCAGAAATTAAAAGCTTTGGTTTCCATGATTTTCTTTATGGAAAACAGATTTGCAAAGTATATGTTCTTGGTTTATGTGGTCGTGATAAATCGTGTCATGTTTTTTACATTCAATAATTATGTTTTCAGGATGTCATCAATGTTAAGGGAATTGAAAAAGCAAAAGGAATCTTCACATGGAGTCATGTACAAGTATCAAACATTGTGTCCTTCAAGTAAAGAGAAGTTAAACTATTAATCTAATAGAGCTATCATACACAAAAAAAATGTCCACACCCATTTAATGTTCATATTGCACTAAAACAATTCAACATTGCATTGTCTTCTTTCTTCTCTTTTTATTTTTTTTTTGGAGGGGGGGGGGGGGAAGGGCAGGGTTCATCACTTACATCTAAAAGCCTTTGTTTTACTTCATGATGTTGTTCCTGCTTAGCTTTTTCAAACTCCTTTCTGATTGCTGATCTGAAGAATTCCTGATCTGTGTATTTCAGTTTTTCTCCTTCCCTCATGAGAGAGCGATATAGTGACAAGACTGCCTTTCTTGACCAAACGATAGTAACAGGTGAAGACATTGTGTCTTCTTTAAGCACTGTAGCGTTAATAACCCCAAAAAGTGTTGTTATCCTGTCGAAAGAGATATCACAACATATTCATATATATTCCATTATTAATATGATCTATATACAGTAAGTACTTTTAAACGATTCACTGAGTATTTAATTTTCCAACTTTTCTTGCCTGTAGATGAAGTAATAACTATAACTGGATACTTTCACCAGAGTAGCTTAAGAGCCTGGACTTGTAGGATATGATTGCCTGGGACTCTTGCCCCCCTCCTCCCTGCATTCCCCCTTTAACAGGCGCGTAGCCAAGGGGGGGCAAAGGGGGCAGCCGCCCCCCTTGAGCATATTTTAAAACTTTTTTTTTAATGTTTTTATGATATCGCTAGTAATTTCAAAAGAGAAAATGCTAAGATGCAACTTACAAGGCCTGGGAAGTGCCATTTCCAGCGATCTGGGAGGTATTTTCAGCCAAAATTTTCTTGTACGCTTCGCGCCAACCATGGTGGCGCTACGCTTAGATAGTATGCAATGCCGTATCTACGGCTCTGAAAATTTGCCTACAGTTTCGCCCCCCCCTTGGCAAATTCCTGGCTACGCGCCTACCCTTTAAACCTATCCTATCCACAACACCTCTCCCATTGGGTATGTCTTTGATCTGAGTACTATATAAAGGGAAGAAGGGGTGTAAATTTGATAAACGTTGTTTACCATTTCAGTACAACTATATTTTCAATGGCAAATCAGTGACATCCGCCTATCTTACTATCTATATAAATATAAAAATATACATATTATTTAGAGTCACACCTATCGGGCATCATTTAGTCGATTAGTATCAAATTAGTTTCGAGCTGGTGAACAGAGCTGTTCCTTAGGACCTACTTATAACAGTGCACTTGATAATTCTACTGTGATGTGTAACATTAGGCAATAGGCCTTTGTTGATTGGCTCACAAGTTAATAGTCAGCCTATCGTATAAAGGCAGTGAGCGAATGAGCCACTCGCCAAAATGTCGAGCGTAATGCATTTTTTGCTCGCCAGTCGCAAATTGTAGTCGCCATTGGCGAGTTGGCGACCGTACTGTATTTGTCGAGGCCTGGTTCTAACACAATTTTTGGAGTAACTATAGAACACCCAGCACATTTCTATGTGTTTCTTTTCTATAGAGTGCTAGTGATGATAGTGGTATGATACAGAATTTACAAATTAGCTCTACATTCAAGTCCAATAATACTATGTAACTGAACATGTATCAACATACAGTACAGTCAGTGGAGAGTTCCTAATTTTTCGTTTTTTAACTGAGTTAGATTCGTGGTTGGAGGGACACTGCCATCTTTTAAGATACATGTATGAGTCTACTTCAAAAATCACTTTTAGTACTTGCATAATGTAGCACAATCAACATTGGCATCTTCCCAAACACGATACAGCTAGTATTCTTGCTACCAATTCGTTTTATACTTAGGTCAACATGCAAGCTTTGGCTAATAATTACTTAAATTATTTTAGAAGGTCGGGGAGGGTGTGGTCTAAAAGGGGGATGGGAGGGGTGTGTACACACCATGCATTCTGGCCTGATACTGTATTCGTTATCTCTGGAGGATTGGCTAAATAAGCATTAGGCCTAAATAGTACATATTTACATCAGGCACTTTTAACCTACGAAATAGGTAAATAAGCACCCTTTATTTAACCAATGATCGGGTAAATAAGAACCAATGCATCGCTTATTCAACCAATGATCAGGCAAGCAAGTATGGGCGCCATCATTATTGAACTGATAATTAGGTAAAAAGCAGGAGACCTATGCAAAAACCTGTGCACTCCTGCCTGGATTCTCAACAATATGGAACAATAATAGTTTGCACGAAGGCTTCATTTTGAGATGGGAAGATATTTTCTCCTCGGCGTTACAAGTTACATAATAGTTAAACATGTCTTCAAATGTGTCTTGTACCTGGTGGTGGGAAGTCGTAACACTAGCACAGTACAGTGTGTTGGATGAAAAACAGCAATAATATATTGTAATTTGTACCTAGCTTAAGTTAGTCTAGGCCTATTACGCGAAACGAATAGTTGCGGGCTCATTTGTATTATATGAAATCCTCGAAACGATTTGGAAGTCAAAACTGACAAATTTACCGTCAAAAAACAATTTCAGAGGCATGTCATACAGTTGTTTCGTATCTTCACGTCCTTGTTCATCAGCTTAAACTTGGTTGTAACTTGAAACTAGGAGATAGAAACAGAACTCTGTGAATGTGATGAAATCTCGCACCAAATGCGCTCAATAATAGATGCATGGATCCTTTAGTTGATATGGAACGCAAAAAGAGACATTACAAACAACAGTCGGCTAATAACAAAATCGCAGACGATATTGTCGTGTCGTGTAAATGCGCCTATTAAAACACTACATCACAATGTTCTTGCTGTTGATACCAACAGGCTCACAACAGAGCGTTGGTCTGAGATTATATGGTAAATACGCTAAAGGAACGATTGTTGTATTCAATAGCATCTCTCAATGTAAAGTTTATAGGATCTTCAAGAAGGAATGATCATTTCCAACTTACAGAATTCCCACAGCTAAACGAACTACATTGCTATAAATACCATAATACTCTTAAAACTGATCAATGATGGCGTCGAATCGTCGGCCCAAGCATAAATTGTTAACGTTAATCTTGTGTTTATAAACTCCAACAAATGTTCAAAACGTTCATATCAAAGCCCATGGGTGTAGTGATTCCTGACCACATGTTATATACCACATGCAACATTATAATGCACACAGTGCACAATAGTTTTAAGTGCTAACCGTTGCTTGACTTTAGACGTTCGTGTGTTTCGATCGTTTTTTGACCTCAAATGAAAGTCGGAACTTCACAGAAAAGAATACGATTATTGTACTCCCTTAGGTGGATCTAAATACCAAGTCTCAACTTAAATTCAAGCTTTACGTTTTAAGTAATCGGGTTTACAATGTTAAT
>KN892794.1:0-10592 GCA_000934455.1 Apostichopus parvimensis
GCAGCAAACTGAAATATTGTTACAAACATGTGTCCTGTCATCCCCCCCCCCCACATTCAAACACACTAATGATAGCTGTATATATGCAAAACACTGATAACGGTGTAAACTGCATTCTTATTCTTAAGATAACATTGTTGAGTACGCACCTGTTGTATTTGAAACTGCCGTAACATTTCAACTTGCAAATTTGTAATATCTCGATGAACGTCAGCTCTATATAAACAGAAGAAAGAAATATAGAAAAGGTCTTATTTTAAGTTAATTTTACATTAAATTAATAGCTGAGAACTTGGAAGGGATATAAAAACAAACAAAAGAAACTAAATTGCGTGATTCCAATTAGTATGTGGAGTAACGATAAGGGGAAGGTAAAAAATAGGTTTATAGAACAGTTGAGCAAATATATATAGAATCTGCCCATAGCTGAATAAGATATCATTCAAATGAAAAGAGAAAAACATTTCCTGTGCATTCAGGCCGAGGGTGGATGGGTGACAGAGAAGGAGGGTGGAAAGGGAGCGCAGAAAGTGGGTGCTACATGAGACTATATATATGTATTACCCATGAACCATGATCACACTGGATGGAAAGCAATTTTCAAGGAGACTCCAAATAGCCTCCCCCCCCTTCCCCTGTTGTTAATGTAAATTATTGAGACAATTCCTACACTTGACCAGAATAACTTTAGAAATGTTTTGAATAGTGTTTGTTCCGACTTAATGATTCCAAAATTAGTCATTTGGTTACCGATTGTCGGACCACAAGAATTTGGTGATTGATCGGTACGGATATGACTCAAATATGTACGACACCCGGAGCTTTAAACAGCTTAAAACACATATTTTTAACAACTCACTTAAAATCTTCCAGGCAATCTTCGATCATGTTTCTGATAAATTCTGCTTGGAATGTTTCAGGCAGTGGACCACCTTGTGTTCTCCCTGTCGCTACAGCAACTTCTCTGGAGCCCTGCTGTACTACTACTGCAGTGGCACTCCTCTGAGGAACATCAGAGCTTGCTTGCATGGAGGAGCCATCTGTCAAACCTAACTGTGGTGAGGTACCCCTACCATGATCAATATCTGTGAATAAAATGATGTATATAGCCAATCAGAATCTGGTGAAAGTTAATATCATAAAGGGTTACTGCTTAGTAAATCTCTATATTGTGTCATTGCCTTTGAAAATAAGTTAATTTATTCTTTTTTTGAAACTTTTATTATTATGAGAGGTTAACTTGGTTAGCCGAGGATAATCTTGCCCGAGGCCATCTTAAATACAATTGTTATACAAAAACATAGGTGTAAATGCAATAGTAAGTTTGCATGTAAGAACTAATGTGTGTAACAAGATCATAAAAGAAAATTAAGTAGAAAGCATAATATCATAGCTTTTATTAAGAGATGCTTGCTTCAAAATAACAGAAAAATCTAGTTTTAGGAAATCCATTTACATGAGAAAATGCACGAATTAAGGAAGAAATTAACTTTATCGCTCTATAAAAAACAATTTAGCTGAAATTCAACAATGACTATGACAGTTTCACAAAGGCAGGGCTGCCAACTCTGGGGAAAAAAACTTCACTTCATTTGAAAAAAAAAAAATGATGATTTTTTAAGTTTTATTAAGAATGTTTATTGTATAAACCAGCATACTTCATAGAAACCCAGTGAGCATATATGCAAGTACACATGAAACCACCGAAACTTACAGACGAGTCCTCACACTGTTCAGAATAACGCTCATGATCCAAATCAATCCATTGTTGACGGAAATCAAACCAATCAAATAGCAGGTATAATATTGGGTTGATTATAGGTGTAAAGTTAGGTCAGTTTGAGTTAAGTCTTACCACACACAGCCATGTCTATTTAAGACATCTATATTGCTATTATTACAGCTTTTGGCATTTTCCTACTTTTCGGGGCAAAATGGTCCACCAGTACTGATCCTGTACAAAATGCAAGTTTTGGCAGCTTTGCAAAGATTCTGAACAAAACCGCAAATTTTCTGACTGCTTCCAGTTTGCTTCTGTTTATTGTTTATTTTCAACAATCAACCAATCGACATCTAGATCAACAAATCTCTGTCTTGGGCATTACGCAATATATTTCTCACAAGGGTGAATTTCTTTGCTGGTCCATGCATGCAATCTTTGACGAGTGTGATTCATGTTACCGAGTTGCTATTTCCCTTGTTAGTTGCAAGATGAGGGTCTTGTCTACAGTTATAAAGCCAATTATACATAAGCTAGGCCAAATAACTCCACAAAGGGTATTCCATGATACCTCTTGTAAGTTATCGACAGCTTCTCACCTGACTGCTTGGGTACACGGTCTGTTCTTTCGAGAGAATGGGTCTCAACAGTACCAAACTTTGCTTTATCTGGGATGGAATCTACAGAATACTGATGAGAATCTGCACCGACTGACGACGGGAAACTAGAAGACGCACTCTGTGGTGGCTAGAATGGAGAAAGGAATACAATAGTGCTGTTTGCTCACTTTCATTATGATGTCATATATCATATATTTAATTTTAGAATTATGCTTTTTAAGAACTCATTTATCTACAGAGCAGCCATTTATATTCAAAATGGGTTCTTAGAATCTCTGTTATAATCCTTTTTATCTTTCAAACTTCTCCATCTCCTCCATCTTATTTCTGATTTGTTCATGTTTTCACGATTGTACATTTTTATGTCTTTTATGTATCATTATTATGTGCTCTATTTATAAATTTTCTAATTTATACTGGAATGAAGAAATTGAAAAATTGAATTGAAAGTTAATGTCGGATCATAATGTCAAGATGTCACAGCCCATTTATTCTGCAAGTTACTGGTGATCAGGTTGACTTCTTCACTGGGCTTTTGGATTAAAGTCTCAATACGTGTTTGCTGATGAATTTTGGAAAACGGACTTCCGAAGCAGATTCAATGTTTCTTATTCTAAATGCACTCTGACCACCAGGTGGGTTTAATGAGAAAAGCTGTCGCAATCGAAAGAAAGAAATTTATTTTCTGTTGCGTTTATGGCGTGAACGATTTACCGTAAAATCACTGCGACCGCCCATATCAGCATGTTCATTACACAAATGTAACCTATATATACTTGTATTGTCCACTGGTAAGTCCTATGCCTAACGGTCTTTAACAAAACAGAGAGATTTGATTGGCACATGATCTGTTGGGCTGGGGTTTGCAAACTTTTGAGTGAAGTTTGTGGAATCTACAGATTCGTTAAAAAATCTGGCGAATTTTTATTCAGCTCAAAATGTTTAACGACAGATAACTCAATAAAAATAATGATTATTAATATGAAAATTGCATAGAACGATGTTATTTTCACTGCGCTTTTAGGGCAGTAAGCTGGAAGGATGGAAGTTAAAATTTGGCAAACACACATTGAGACTTTAATGCTTTTGACAAGATAAATCCTACACAGAGTGGATCACGGTAGGTGGTCTATGATCGTCACCAAGGGAGATGTTTATCAAAAGTTTTAGTTTTTTTATTCTGTTTTAGAATTAGTTGTATCTTTTGTCAATGTTCTTTGCTATTTAGAAGTTCATCAAAAGCTTGTTTTTAAATATTCCTTTCCTAAGTGGATAAATGATTAGTAAATTATAAAGTGAAATAAAGCCATATCAAGCTTAATAATTGTCATGATGACATCATTAAATACGCTGTTGGAAGATGAAAAGGGAAAAAAATTGCATTCCTTACTGATATAGCTGAAAATGGTGGTAAAGTGTTGTTATTTGCATTCCTTGAAGGGCCAGTCCTATTACTAACATCACTTTTAATTGGCTGGATAGCTGTGTATGGGCTGGAACTTTGACTGACTGAGCCAATTGGAGTCCTCCTTGTATCACTTGTTGTTGATGTATTTGGCAAAGGTGAGAAAATTCCTCCAGCTGTGTGCATTAATAGAAAGAAATTTAAAAAAAAAACTTGCACTGTTTGTAAAAGATTGATTGTGAAACTTTTTCATTTATTGTGTTATAAATATTTTATCCTCTTACATCTTTCTCCTTTGTGTTCACCCTGCTCATTAACCTGTCTGTATTCTGTGTGTGTATTTGTCCCTTCTGCTAAGTACTGTAACTTGTCATTCAACCTCTGAAGATCCTGCTAGGATCCAAACGTCAGGCCCTCTTACTTTTACACATAAATATTTTACGTTTACTAATGATGATATTTTGTGTTTGTAACATACAAACAATTGGCCTACATATCGCATGCGACAGAGACCAATTGGCCTGTATACAACAAAATCATGTACAACAGGTAAATGACAAGTGAATTTCATTCTTCCCCCCCCCCCACCTTCCCCGTTTCCTCCTCACAGTGAGGTACTGAAGTGTGTGTTAGGATTTGCTAAAAACCTGACAGGAAATTGAAGATATCTCAATCAGAAATGGACACGACTGAGTCATATTTCACCCCCCAAAATCCATATTATTTAGCTTTATAAGCATGGGGTGAGGCATGATTTAATCAATACCTGTGAGGCTATTGTTGTAGCTGTCGCTGTTATTACCAACTCCATCGAGTCTACCGGATGAATAGCTGTTTGAGCTGTCTTTCTTTTTATCTGAAAAAAGAAAGAAAGGAGAAACAAGTGAAAAAGAACCAATTCATACAAATTTACAGGCGTCAAACATTGTCAATCCACTTTCAAAAATGTTAAACTGTTTGAAGTCAGTCTTACATAGGACATATGAAACAATGATTCTTCAGTTACACAGCTTCAAGAATCTAAAGAGGACATGGTAAAAGTAATTTTTTCCCCCTGCATTTTAAAGAAATTCTTTAAAAAAAAAAAAAATAGATTCATGCAGTCACCTCAAATATTAAAATGCCTAAAAGATTTACTCTCCCAGATAAAGTGTGCTGCTTATTCAAGGTTAACATCATCACTTTGCCTTTGAAGCTTATTACAACATTCATAGCAGATGTACCCAGTCCAGCATAATTTGCATACAAGAATCAGGGCTGAAGCTGTTCACCACATTGCATGTTGAGGCTTATTACCAGCTAAATTGCACGATTTGGGCTGGAAAGAAAAACTTTGACTTCGTAACAGTGGCATGCAAAGGATTTCAAGAGTGGCATGCTAAGGATTTCAAAAGTGTGTGTGGGAGGGGAATCTGTGAACCTTTAAGGAAGGGTCAAGAGCCTAATACAGAATTTATAAAAGTCAATGTGACCCCCACAAATAGAAAATTGGAAATAAGATGTCAAATGAGACATCTTTAGACAAGTAAATAGATCTAATGTGGTATTTAGATAAGTTTTGAGTGAGGTTGAATACATTTATTATGAGTCCTGCTCCCTTGGAAACATTTTGTTACCCATCTACTTGTCATTATCGGTTAGTTGGAATGAAACTAAGTAGCTTAGCTTGTCAACAGTATTGTTCTATTATCAATCATAGTATCAATACTTTGCAACAAAATCACACCAGCGAGTTCATGTATACTGCTACATGCATATCAACGTCAAATGAACATACCTCAATATGGTACAATAGGATTTGAATACAAATTTTACCAGCCGTTTGCAGGTCAAACTATATTCTTTTTCAGTGACTATTCTTAAAGCGTAGATAAGTGTCTCTACTGAAGCCATACCATCATGCAATGGTGATATGACTGCTGTTCCGTAGCTGTCAGGTCTTCCACCATCCTCTCTCGGTAACGGTTGCCTGAGGTCTACATCGATGACTTCCTGCTTGACGGATGCGGATGGTGTTTCACCTTTGGTGCGTGGCACCACACCAGGATCTGGTGTAAGAGCTTGCTGGTTGCTCTTTTTAACCCCACTATGATGGTTCTGCGAAGGGGTCGACTTTGTCTTACTAGCACTACCCATAGTTCCATTCACCTGAAATTGATAAACACCGAAGAGACATATTGACTTGACAATGAAAAAGTGAAACTATCATGTCAGGAATGCTGTAGCAAGCTTGATATGCATATATAGTTCAGGAGTAACTATAAACACAGAGACTTTAGTTACCAATAAACAGAATGCTACTAACGAGGCTGCCAACTTTCATTATATGTATGTATTTTAGATCCTCCTGCAAGCAGGAACTCGCGAAGAAGACTCATTGGCTTATCAAAGCCGCAAGCTGACCGAAGTCAGTCTCTTACATCCATATTTAACGTCCATGATTATGAATTGTCAATTGTCAACAACTCTGTAAATGGACGACATACATTTATCTTGGAGTGACTCGAACCGGGGACCTTATGATTGGAAGGCACCGGCGTTAACCACTGAGCTAACACTCCACTATGTAAAATATATGAAATCCCAATGAATTAAAATTCCGAACAATAGATCCATCACAACTTTTGCCGCAGATAACTTTCAAAAATTTGCTCAGTAGAAAGAGGTGAAATGATGCCTTACAGACAATGACTGTAATTTATGCAACCTATATTTGACTTTAATCTGCAAGGATTTAATTATGGAAATCTTCGACACATGTCATTTGTAAACCCTCTCCCATTGTCATTATCTATACAGTTACTTGTTCTGAACTCTTAGGAGCAGATCTATGGAATATCTAACCTTAGCAGCTGAAGCATTATGCTGGAAGCTAAGGCACTGGATGGACGACTTATGGCCGACCAATGTTTTGATAGGAGCTGCTCCTTTCCTCAAGTCAAATATATAGATTTTGCCACGAGAAGATCCTGCTGCTAGGGTAGCACCGTCATGCATGAATGTCAGAGAGGTCAAAGGTGAGTCTACCACCATTGTCTTGATAACTCTGAAGCAAGACGATAAATGAAAACAGAAATAAACGATAAACAAATTTTGGTTTTATTTCAAGCATTAATCTGAGGGTGGGACGTATGAAGGATAATTGTTTTTGGAGGGGAAGGAGAGGGAGGAGGAGGGAGAGAGGGAGGAGGAGAGAGAGGGGAAGGGGTAATGGATCAGGTAATTACTATTTCAGTAGTTCAGTTCATGATTCAGTTTGTGTCAGTCAAGCTTTCGGCATGGCTCACATGTGAAATGGGACATTTCACTAAATAGGGATTCCAACATGTGACACTTTTGCACTTGCACTGGCTATGTACAGCATCCTTTCCTGATATAATATGATATCCTTTTCCTGATATTAAATGATATCCCTTAAACTGATATTAAATAACATCCCTTAACTGACATTAAATGATATCCCTTAATGGATCTTACATGATATCCCATAACTGATATTATACAATATCCTTCATCTGATATTATACTGTATCCTCTCTTGATAGTAAATGGTTTACTTTAAATGGTATCACCCCATGTATTCTTTTCATGATATATGTAACTTAACTCTTTCATCCAATGCATAGGATTTTTTCTTTTATGTAAGTATTTTTCATCCCTGTCTTAATCACAAGGTCTTTTTCCATTATTCTTTTCCGAATTTAATTGTACTCTGTGCATGTGCACTAAACAATTGTTTCTATTTCATGAGTTTATTCCCAACCCCCTTCCCTTAATCCTCTCTTTGTCCCTCCACTGTTTATCTCCTACCTCTCCTCTTCCCCTGTTTGTTTGTTTGTTTCTTCTCTCCATCCCTTGTCTACTAATCCCCTTACATCTTTCTCACTGTGTTCACCATGCTCATTAACCTGTCTGTATTCTGTGCGTGTTTTTGTCCCTTCTGTTACTGTTACTTGTCATTCAGCCTCTGAAGAAGATCCTGCTGGGATCGAAACGTCAGGCCAACTTACTTTTACACATTCTCCTACACAGGCTCTCTAGTGGATAAGCAGTTTGCTAACAGTTTTATTTTATTTTGAATTCATGAGTTGACGGACAATCTCTCTCACACAGTAATCGTGCAATTCATTCAATGTCTGTTTCAAAACTGCGAGCCCTTGTCCTTGGACGAAGGAAACGATGGTATACGATTGTAATCTCATAAATCAAACTTACGTGTGGCCCATGACGTCATAGCAGATAATCTTCTTGTCTAATCCACAGCTGGCTAAGAGTAAATTATTGAGGGGCGAGAAAGCAAGAGCCGTGGCGGGTGCCTTGTGAGCGCCGCTAAAAGACGCCAACAACTTGGTGGAGTTGGTGTCCCACAGGTACAGACCACCATCATCAGACACAGCAGCTAAATACGACTTCTTGAAATAGGAGTACTGGATGTCTCTGATGGCCTGTAAATAACCAACAATTAGAGGAGAAGAAGAATAAAAAAAAAGACATTGATGAAACACAAGGCAGCAAATTTTAAATGAAATATTGAGACACAATTTTGGTCAAAGTTTGTTTGACCGTTTGAGTAGAATTAGACACTTGCACGGCATAATAGTTTTTTTCATCAACTTCCATCAAACAATAAGTTTTAACTTCCATTATTAATATTAAAATCAATCACAGTGATTTGTGAAAGAACCAGAGCTCAATATTTGTTATCATCCTCCTTCATCCCATAAATGTAATAAAATTACATAGAGAGAAAAAGAAAAACTATTAGCAAACTGCTGTTCTACTGCAAAAAGTCTGTGTGATACATATATGTGACAGTTATGAGGGTTTGACGTTTTGATTCTAGCAGGACCATTCTTCAGATGCTAACTGGTCAGTAAGTCTCTAAAGAAGATCCTGATAGAATTGAAACGTCACGCCCTCTAACTTTTAACATGTAAAAAATTACGAAAAAAAGTAGCTGTATAACAGTGTGCTGTAAGAGGGAGGTAATGATTGAAACTTTCTACACAACAATGGACAACAAGTTTACCACACTTCTGCAATTCTTAATTGTAATATATTGTAATATCACAGAAGCTCCATAGTATGACAATACTTCCATGTACTTTAAATTTGTCACATCTTAGAGATAATTTCAGCATACTCCCTTTAGCCAGTAATATTCATCCAACTTCATTCAACAAGAAAGAAATTTAGCTTTTTCTATAAAAAACTAAGAAATGGCATCCCAAGCCAAATATTTTCAAGTCTTGATGGAAATCTGAAGTACCAACCCCCCCCCCCCCCCCGAATAAACCGCTGTATTGTGCACTTCGTAAACAACCAGATGTTTTGTTTTCTTCTTCTTCTTCACCATGGGAATTCATCTGTGTGAATTACCTCCAAAGTGCAACCTCATCAAGTACTAAAATACATCGCTTAATGAGTTTATTTAGGTCACAACCCTCAGTTGTTTGTTTCCTGACAGTATGGCAAGGATTATCGATGACAAGCTCTGCGATAGTTACCTGTCCTGCTGGAGTCGTTAACGGAGTTCCAGACTGACCGGAGACGACGTTATGGATGAGGATCTCCCCGCTGGATGAACCAGAGGCGATGTGGGTGTCATTCCAGTTGAAAGTGATACAACAGACTGCATCTTTATGACCCTACAAGAGAATTGTATATTATGCAAATGAACGTTTAATATCGCACAGAATCTACTTTCGCTTGATTGTCACGAGCTACTCATTGTTCTCCAATCAGAAGGAAGACAAAACTTGTTCAATTCTTTCTGAATTTTAATGACATCAAAGTTAAAAGATACAAAGGCAATGTGCGTGTGATTCCGGTAAAATATACAGTAACAGACTGCATCTTTCGATTCTTTCTTACCCCGCATGAGAAGCTGAGAATTAAGATACAATGAGATCTCATATGGCCAAGTACATTTATGAGAATATTCCACAAGAAGAAACTACTTTTAACAATTCCTAAAGAGCTCTCAATGGTTGCCAAGTGCTACTTTTTACCAATTACCCAACTGTTTTTATATGGCCAAACCTCAATTTAGGTGGAGGCTTTATTTTCTAGTCTATAAGTTAAATCATACAATTCACCCAGCCCCACCATGCTGCTTGTGCATTGCACTTCTGACCAAACAGTCAAGTGCTTGGGGTTTTTCCTCCCTCTTGCCACTCGGTCACCATATAGTTACAGTACAATATCATGTACAGTAAGCCAGGTTTATTAGTATTTACTCAGACACTCAGTCAGCATATAGTTACAGTACAATATCATGTACAGTAAGCCAGGTTTATTAGTATTTACTCAGACACTCAGTCAGCATATAGTTACAGTACAATATCATGTACAGTAAGCCAGGTTTATTTGTATTACCAAGACATTATGGAGAAGTAACAAATCTAGCCAACATTATTGGTCTTAATGATAGGGATAAACAACTTCCCCAAACAGCTAAGAAAAAAATCTTATTCCATTTGAGAGATCTCACAGATTTAATGTTGCTTCACACACAAAGCTGAAGACTAGGACAAGTTAAAGTATGATATTGATGAGCCACATGACCTTCAGGTTTTGTTTTCTCACTACAATGAATGTTTCTGTAATGGACATGCTAACTCTCAACAAAACACTCTGAACGTGACCTGATGATGGCACTGGTTTCAATGTCAACACTGCTAATATTCTCAGTTATAAAAAATATTATATCCACTAAAAGGAATAATTAATCTGAAGACACAAAGAATAGCTGCCTACACTTTCCAAATTGGTGTCAATTAACTTTGGGTAACACATATGGGGGTAGGTGTTATAAAACCTTTGGGACAGTGAAGCCTTAATAAGA
>KN892794.1:11952-29303 GCA_000934455.1 Apostichopus parvimensis
GCCAGTTCTGTAATGTTAGTTGAAGCACTCTTTAAATAGTTGAGCACAACCTTATCACCAATTGAAGAGGACGATGCAAGATATTGATGTACGACGATAAAATTAAGGAATATTTTTTCAACGTGCCACTTCTGCACTCGATAGCATTATCTATATATAAGACAAGACCGGTCGTGAAGTGGAATTTTCTGGTATGTTGATCTTTAAATAATTTCATAACATCTGTCATATCCCGTCCAACATACACAAAAAGAAAGAAAGAAAAGTTGATCAACAAAAAAAGTTTTGAATTTGTGTTTATTGTTTACAAGCCAAGGCATCACAAACACAAAAGGAAGAAAAAAAAGTGAGCCCAAGATATACCAAAATGGCCTAGGTCTTTCCATCAACATTTTTGTGAGCCTCTAAACTTCACCATGACAAAATTTCTCTACACTTCATGACACAATTAGAGAAAGGATATTGTTGTGACTCCAGCATAAGTTGGACACTGTGTCTGCATGTTGTGTGAACTGTTGCACTGGGATAGTACTACTGAGATCCCACAGTTTAATGTCTTCTCCCCCAGAAGCAAGCAGTGTTCTCCCTTGCACACTCTCCATTGCCCAGCTTTGGGCTCACTCCTTCAATAATGCACGATAACCTTGGAAGAAAGAACATGTGGAAATGTTAGATTCATTGACATACAGTTTGAGTATCTATTTTATCAGTGGCACTTCCCTCGAAATGGGGAGTTTCATGTATGTAGTTTATCGGATCTTACAAAGGACAAATATGAGTCAAAATTTTAAAATGCTCATGACTGAATGTACAACATGATGCTTACTCTTGGGTTGGGGTGGGTGGGCCAGAGTAAAGTAGACCTACCACACCTACACAAAACATGATCATTAATAAAGGAAAAGGATTTATGCACAAATTCATATTTTTTACAGACCTATTGACTACAGAAGTAACAGCACTACCAGTACTGATTGCATTCAATAGATAACGATGAATATCTATGTTAATGACAAGGATAAAGTCCCAAGCAGGTTAAAGAATCTAAGCTAAACAGCTAAACTCTTACAGGTGCACTAGCAGCAGGATCCTGCAATTGTACAGTTGAAGCAGGGAGTAGTTCCATAACAACTCACTCCCTGGTTGAAGCCAGTGTTCCACTGTGACCTACTGTACAGTATATTAATACAGCTATGTGGTAATAGCAGAATGAGATGTATAATGCTATCAGTGAAGAATTTCAATTACTTTAATATTAGTCCAATGTTCATCAGGGAACACATTAATGACATTTCAAAAGTCATTAAGTCATTAAGTGCTGTAGGTAAAATAAAAATTGCAGTATGTATCTGTATGGAATCTTTTTTGGATTTGCCAGTAATAATGCATGCATTGCACTGTACCACTTGTGACAACTTTAAGACGTATGTAGTGTTACCAATAACAAGGAGTAGTAAAGGTTCTTAGCCAGGATATGCTCATGTCTTTTCTAAATGAAATCAGTTTTATTCATCGCACAATGTCATCTTTTAACTTGTTTGCTAAGAAATTCATGGCTCCATTTTGACGACAGTTTGTATTAGACTTGCTGCCTGGGCCTAAGTGTTGAATGTAGTTGGTCAAACAGAGTAACGAATCATACAGCAGAAGCAACAGGAAGGTTAGCTATGCTTGTGTTTTTCCCCAAAAAAGAATGCTAGCACAGTTTCATGCATACTCAACTTGATGAGGAATGTGATCGTTCATTCAGAAAAGGTTAGGACTAGTGTTAAGGAATACGCACATATTTTATTAAATTTACTATCAGGATTCGGCAAATGAGAGTTACAGTATACAAGTGGTTACTGTTTGAGATTTGTGCAAATGGTTATAACTTACGATAGCTGATGATAATGTTGATACTTTATCATGTACTATAGTCAGTATTGCTAATTTCGGAACACTGCGAATTTCGGACACCCCTAAGAAATGCATGACACCCTACAGGAAGAGCCAAATTTCACCAACAAGTACGAAGCTACAGTTATTTTCTCTCCAAAATGACCTGTGTGCAAGTAAATACTTACATATTTGTCAATAAAATGACGGAGATCTATGAAGTTTGTTATAATTACTGAAAGAGCAACTGCGCCACCAATTTTATCACCAGCGCCACACTGTAGGCCGGGTGTCCGAATATTCGCAATACTCGAGCAAAGAAATACCAGTTCCACAATCACAAGAATCTTCGTGGAATACAACGTGAAAACAGTTTGCAGGAAAGAAAGTTTGGCCGTGTATCGTACTATAACATACTTCTCCCACCATATCAAGTATATTTTCAGATGATTTATACCAAATAGATATAGTTTTGGGGTGTTTTAAGGCTTAGGTGTCCGGAATACGAAGTGCCCATACTATTACTACTAATGCACGACTGAAAAGTGCGATTTGTCCTTAATTCGGGCTGTTTTAAACATTTCGGTATCAGGAAAATATCACGATTGGAATATTGGATATCGGCCAAACATGGTATTGTCGATATCGGTTCAACACTAGTTACTATGCGCCTAGGTCCCAATTGTCCTTTTCCCCCGTCCAACGTAAGCATAACAAAATAATATTAAAACCATAAATTTGAATCTGAAAACATGGGCTTCAGGGTAATACCTTTATGGGTATGAAAATATTAATAGCACCATAAAACTTACTTCTACTAGTCTAATTGTTTGTGTATTCAGAACCTCTCATTCTAACTAATTATAGTCAGTATTGCTAATTTCGGAACACTGCCAATTTCGGACACCCCTAAGAAATGCACGATTTCACCATGACAACCTACAGGAAGAGCCAAATAAGTACGAAATGACCCGTGTGCAAGTAAATACTTACATATTTGTCAATAAAATGACGGAGATCTATGAAGTTTGTTATAATTACTGAAAGAGCAACTGCGCCACCAATTTTATCACCAGCGCCACACTGTGGGACTGTGTGTCCGAAAATTAGCAATACTCTAGCAAAGAAATACCAGTTCCACAATCACGAAGAATCTTCTTTTTTACAACGTGAAAACAGTTTGCAGGAAAGAAAGTTTGGCCGTGTATCGTACTATAACATACTTCTCCCACCATATCAAGTATATTTTCAGGTGATTTATACCAGAAGATATAGTTTTGGGGTGTTTTAAGGCTTAGGTGTCCGAAATTGTCAGTGTCCATGCTACCACTTTAGCCTTGGCCTACCTAGGCCTAGGCCCTATCATCACTTTTTTTAGAACAGAAGTTTGTTCTATCCTAGTAGTACTTAAGCATTCTTTTAATAATACTACTAGCGTCAAGATTACAAGTTTAGTCGAAAATCACATACAATGTTGATTTTTTGGCCATCCCAAAGGAATAATTACTTTTGGCATAGCCTATGTCAATGTTTGGCATTACTGTCCAGCTACACTACAGGCCTTACGTTAAACCTAAGTTACGCTACACTAGCCGAACTTAGGCGTAAGCTAGGCTAATACGTTTTCATTAGGCTAATTAGTAAACAACATTGTCATATCCATACATACTTATGATAGTAAGGGCAGTCCACGTTTACATTTACGCTTTTTGCTTCAAGAGCTTCTGTCCCGCGATTTACGACATAAAAGTCTCTTTCATTTCTATTTATTATCATTCTGCGCAGTCAACTGCAGTTTGAGAACTTCAATGAACGGCGCCATTTTCATTAAAATAGGAGGACCAGTCGTTTTCATTGTTAACTCACTGCATGCCTCCTAAACCCAATGATGTCTGCTACCGCCAGTTGTGAACCTACCATTTTGTTAATATTGTTTTGCTTTCTTTTTTTTGACTTGTTTGAAGGGGAAGACCATATTTATCCCAAACATCCAAACTAACTAGATTCTCAGTGCATTTTGTGGTCCAATGTTCTTTTTACAACATAAATGCCACTGTTTAGAAATGGGGCTTTTTCGTTGCAGTTCATTTTTTAACCAAACAAGTGACACTCCTTATTTATGAAAAGAGGTTTTTATCATACCATTCGTGGGAAGAGGAACACGTGCTCCCCGTGCCCGGACCAACACTCTCCCCCCCCCCCCCCCCCCCCCCCCCCTCCCACCACACATCCAAATCAATTCCTTCTGTGTAGGGTTTATTCACGTTCCGATAAGCAATTGTTGGGATGAACCTAAAGCTGTTATGAACGATTCAATTGTTTCTTTAGGGGCGTTGTATCGCTGAACTCTAGGAAGAGTATACAACACTAATTAATGGTACAATCATTACCAGGTAATGTGGTACCAACTGTGAACGTAGAGCTATTAAAACACTTTTTCACATCCAGCTTACTGGACATAAAAACTAGCTCTTAAACTATCAGAACATGCAGGTAGTAACCCCCCTCCAAATATTGACTGTGCGGTGAGGTGGGGGTCAATTTTAGTCCAACATTTTGGACGCTTTTTTTTTACAATCATTTTGCAAAGAAATATACATAGTACGTTCATTTGACATGTATTCCTTGATAATCCTCTCCTCTGTGGTATAGTTGCTTTGAATAATACGTATAATTAAAGGAAGGCTCAAAGCATTTCTTATGCACATTTGCAAATACAATTGTGTAGGCATACAATACAATAGGGATACGGACAGATAGTTCAAGATTGTTCAAGTCATAAAAGTCTTGCCATTGGACAGTCAAAAATACTGTACTCAGTTTTGTCCGATCACCTTGAATATTACATCGACGGAAATGAAACTTTATCATATTTTGTTATTCGACAGTTTCAAGTATTGATTTTCATTTTCTGTTAAAGGGGTTGCAATCTTCCTTTGAATGGGAAGACTATCAATTGGTGATGCGGATTATAAATAAACTGTGTTATTGTAAAGGCAAATCGTCAGTATTCTTCCTCTTTAAAATGAAAATATCTCACGTTAACAGCAGATATTAATGTTTCTATCTACCATTTGCAGCAATTCAATCGGATGGATAGATGCTGAGATATGGCGGAAGAAAGAATAGTCTCAACAGTGTAGCATGGGACGTATTTCGATTGGTGCGTATATAGTTGAGGGCGTGCTGCACAAAGAAGAGCGCTTGATATGAGTACGGCTCTAAGTGGAGAACAATTCCTATATTGGGCCGGTACCCCACCACTCCTTGCCCACGAAAACCAACGATAAATAAATAAATTCAGCGGATTTAAGTATTTTCCCCCCTTTAGGTATAGCTGTACACTGACGTTACTAATTGTTTGCATTGCTATATTGTGCTCCTCGTGACCATGCCATACCAGTCAGTAAAAGGAGCAGAAAGCGAAAATCATTAGTGAAATTTGAAGGATGTAGGAGCAGGGAGTTGTCATGGAAACAACTCCCTGGTAGAAGACAGGAGAGCTACGGTATGTCACCAACAAAACTCAGATAAAGAGTATACGGAGTATCCAAATTGTCTCCAGTTGGTTTGTATCTTCCATAGCTGGTGCGACTCTATGGGGTGTTATAAGTGTCCACCGACCGTAATTAGTTGTGCCGATCAGGCCAGTAGCTGGAGTTGACCGAGTTCCGTCCCAGATAGGGGTTCAAGGGAAGGGTTGTGCCCCACCTATACCAAATGTTTGATTGGGTGAGGGGGCTTACAAGTGCGCACACTGGTGTTATCATCTCCATGAATTAACGGCATTATATATTAGTATTAATTTTTCATTCACTCATTTTTCCGCGAAAGTCTATTTAATCATTTAAGCCAGCCAGTGACGTCACTTCCGCCACAAGGTCCAATAATAATTTGCATGGTGTTACCCTGTGTTTCATCTTTATTTAACGAGATAGAAATCCTTTTCATCATCTCCATCGATTAAAAGAATCCCTCCCGAAAAAAAGGACACAAATAATGACAAGTCGCCTTCGTAACAGAGGTTTGCAGTGGATAACTTGTTTCTGCTTCACGAAATTTTCACAAAGCTAGGGAAGGAGATAATAGTGAAGTCTTTAACTGAACGTTTCCTCCCCGCTGTGCATTAACAAATGTTTATGCTGCATGGAATATAAAACGATTTGACCTTCTTAAAGAGGTAGTGACCTTTAAAACTTTCAAAGCGCGCATGGTATATATATTTGATTTTATTTGATTTTGTTCAGACCGGAACTTAAAATTTATCAGTATTTCCCCCAAATGTGCTACAAAGTCACAAACAGTCACCCGTGGTCAAAATGTAACGAGCAGTTTTATTGTTACCAATGCACCGTTGAGGTATTAAAGTTCATTTTAATACTCCTCACTTGGCTTGGAATAATTTCGAGGATTGTAGACTGAAAATACTGTTGGGTTACAACTTCTTCAAATATTTAGCGTGCTAACATTGGAGTCCAATACTGATAACGTTAAACGAATACGTCTATAACTACTTCATAATGTTTATAGCACTGCAACTACGCATGTAGACAAACGTGACCCGTACCGTACGGAAGAAGCCATATGTCAGGTGACGTCCACAGCGAAGATGTCTTAAAAGAAGTCACACAGTTGAACATGCGTATATAGTTTTAACAGTTCATTAGTAAATTTATTTCAATTGGGGTGATTAAACAAAGGGATGGTCATACTACTTCAGAAGTAGAACACTTTCGATAAGAAATTAAAGGTTAACTTAACATGCTAAATATTGCTAAAAGTTTTGGAAGGTACTTTCAGTTGTAGTTCTGGATCTCTCTTTTTTTTACCAGACATCGTGGAGAGTAAAAACAGACAATACAATGTATCGGTCTCCTAAAAAGCTGACTTTTCTTCCTATTTCACGTATTAAACGTCCGAAATTGGTAATGTTAATAACAGCAATGTAATTGGAGTGAGTTAAGGATTACATACATGCAAAATGGTGGGATTTTATGTTCATTGAAAAGTCTCCATAGTTGACCTTTAAGGGTGGCAGAAATTAAAATGTGTGTTAAAGTTGGATCTGGCTTACTATCATATTGGGGGGGGGGGGGCAATACTGATTATCTTCATGGTCAACATAATTCAAAGTTTCAAACGTTTAGAGAGGGTGATCTTCTAATTTGGAGCCAACATTGGATACTTTTAATTTTACATGTTGCAGCTTGAATTCTTTTTTTTTGAGGCATGGTTCGCAAGAGTTGTTTCCCCCTTTCTCCGATTTGTTTCATTTTGAGTCGTTTTTCAGTGTCTTAATCTTGAATTGAAATCTTCATATATTGATCTCGAAAACGGTTCCTATATCCTTGATGGGGTACGTTTCGGGCATTCTGAGGGCCGTTTTAGAGCGCAGTAACGCCCGTCTCTTTAATAAAGGATGAAAACAATCTGAAAGGTCTTAACTCTGCGTTGACTTCCCTCCCTCGCAATCAACAGCGACCCCAAGCAGTGCCGTTTTGAGAAGGCTTTTATAAGCGTTGAATGAACACCTTTTCTCGGAGTAGCCTTTTTGCCGCAGGTGTCTGGTAGGTGGTCAGTTCTGAGCTTGACAGGTATATTAGGCAGTCTGGCTGTTCTAGATGCCATTGGTACGTCAAGTACCTTTTTGTAACGGGACAGTACAAAGGGTGTAAATTCCTATCGACTTTACGCTCCAGTGTAAAACGCTTGTCAATAGGCCGCAATTGATAAATGAACGAACGACTAACAGTTCTTTAACTTGTAGTTTCCTTAGTCACGAAGTGATTAGTGGACAATATATATATATATCTCCCTTATCGCAATCGTACCGTATATAGAGAAATGATAGAATAAGAAACGAAAAATGTTAAGAATTTTGATCAGAGTACGGTAAACCATAAACATCGTTTTAATTGTCACCGTTCGATGCCACGGGACGCAAATTTCACTTCGTTAAATTTGTCACTGCGGTGGTAAAGAGCCGTAAGGATGTTGTAAGTTGGTATAAGTAAGCTAAAATGGTTGAAATGTCTATATATCCCTGGATAGAGAGTCTTTACCAAACGTTATCCTATGGAAGGGGTGCAGGGTAGCCCTTAACTTGTTGCGATGCTAATAGAATTGAACTATTGTGGCCATTTCTTCATACTATTATTTGCCAAAATCGGTATGATATGCATGAGTTAGGTTTACTCGAATATATCCGACGTCGTAAAGGACCGCTCAATTTACAAGTGTCCTTCAATATATATCAGCTTACATATTCAATAAAGATATATTGGGTAATCCTCCGTTATACCAATTTCCGTCTATCAGTATCCCTTCCCCCACCCCACCCGCCGCCCGCTTCCCAACAAGAAAAAAACAAATAACATATGTAAATGAAATAAACTGTGAGAAAATGAAGATATAATTAACGCGTAAATCGCAGTTGCAAATAATTAAAACGTCTATGACAACTTTCGTATATGTCAATTACTGGTATTGTTATAACTCGTGCCAATCAAATGACCAAACATACATACTCATAAGCCTATACCTTTACCTATAGCAGAACGGATATAGACTGAAGCGGATTGACCCAGCGGGATATTTCAAGCTAACGATTCTACAAAACACCTGGGCAATGCTTCTCCTTTTATACCTGTCATTTTCATCCGTTTCGATCATTCTCCCCCCATTTGAGGGTGTTTTTTTCACCTCAGGCTCGACTCGACAGTTCATTCATCCTTTCTTTCTTTCAAAAAAAGAAGAAAAAAAAAGCCTAGCAAAGTTTCCTTAAAGGAAAAGAGAGGATTGCTTAATAAATTGGTGTGTATTGTGTTAGGTTTGATCTGTAAAGATATATCTTAGTCTTTCAACCGTTAACTCTTACACTCGCTAATTGCTCTCCTTTGTTAGTGTTTGAATAAGCAAGTGGGGCTTTTCGGGCCTTCTTGCTTTTAACCTGTTCTTTATAGCATAGATCGGTGGTTGTTATGTCCCACTAGGATCTGTCCTTTTTTTTGATGGGGTTCATGAATAGAATAACGATTAAGATGCGATGATTTGGATACTCGAAAGAGCTTTAGTAAGCTGTCAATTTCTTTGAATAGAGTTGTTCAGAGTGTATGGGCTATGATGAGTTTCTGTTGATTCGCAGCGGGACTAGCCTTTTGGTGGTCCCCCATGCACATTGCCGAGGACTCACTGCGGAGTGCAGTATAGAAAATGTTAAGAAAACCGACTGCTTGATGATGAACTGTTTCCTGTGTACTTTCAATTCTCTTAAGTTCTCACAATTCTCTTTCTATATATCCTTGGAATTAAAAAAAAAAATCTACATATTTTCAACTGTCCCTCTACATACTTTTAGTTGTCTTTCTAACACCCTTTCAATCCTCATTCTACATATAGCCAGTACCTTCAAATATCTTTCTATAAATCTTCAACTAGGCTATTTTTCTATATTTATGGCAATGTTTTTTTTTCTATATATACTTTGGCAATGCTTTTTCAATATACTTTTATTTCCATTGTAGTTATATCATACATTTCACACACAAAAATGTGATTTTCAGTCAATTCAAGTTTGTTTTGAAGAAACTCTATTTAAACAATACATATCCAATCCATTCATCAATATGATACGATAGAACATAAACCACACTTGATTGAAAGTTGATTGAAAGTTTCATCTTGAGATTATAAGAGATTTGTAATTTATGGCACTATAAAAAAATATAAAAAAAACCTCAAACTGTCAATCCTCGATTCTTGAAAAAAAAACTTGCAACAAAATTTAACATTTAATGTTTCAGAGAAATTAAACACCCCTTTTGTCACTGATGATGCTTCATACAGAGTACATAAATGTGCCTCAACCCCTTCCCCAAACATCTATCCCAACATCGTGCACCCTCCTACGCATTGCCTGTGTGAAATTCAGCACGTCACCGAAATATTTAGTCTATACCTTTAAAACGTGCTTTTGAGAATTTGTTTCAAAATATACCGTTGGCAATGCCTTTCTAACAGGTCAATACCACCTTATAATGTTATCTTATTCTTATTTATTAAGGTATCCATTCTTCATTGTATATGTATATACGATAATAAACTATACATAATCACGTCCGAAGTCCATGCGTAATATGTAAACAACATATATCAAACATGTCTCCCCCCTCCCTAACCAATAGGATGTCTCAGGTTCTCTTCAAATTAGTATAATTTCAAGAATTGTCCTCTTCTCGTACGTTGGTTATATTCTCTATACCTATTCTATTTTACGTGCATGGCAAGACATTGTTTTTCTTTGACACCAGTTTTCTTCTCCCTTCCTTTCTTTCCTTCAATTAAATAACGCCTTGTAAATTCCATTGAGTTATCATGTGAATTTGTTTAAGTAGATGGGCACGAAACGGGGTCACATGATTGCCAAAGTCGACCATGTCAACAAAGCTATCGGTGACATGCTACAAATTATATATCAACAACTTAATTGAATTATATGCCACAGTTTCTTCACTTTTGAAGATCATCAAACTGTACAACATGTTGCGCCATCTTGACTGCTCACTACATATGCCACTTTTGTTTTAGATTTTTCTTCTCCTAATAACGTGCATTATTTGAATCACGATTCCAACGAGTTCGAGACTTTTCTACTTCTTTGTTTTCCTTTTTGAGAGCTCTGATATAATAAACAGCTTTCCTATATTTTCTTCAATTGTTTTAATTGATGTGAAATGAACTCAGGTTTGGTTATTTTTTATTTCACTTTATTTCATGTTAATAGCTTAGTATTATTATTATTATTTTGATTTTGCGACATATCTGTCATTGGAAATTATATTATGTCTATCACGTTTGATTTTTTTGCAATTTTTGTATGTATGGCCTCATAGTGTCATTCCTGAACGTAACACGTAACTGTAAATGTTCCTTTAAATCAAATACAGCTTCTTATTTCTCTAAATTTTCTTCAAACTGCAGGTCACTTTATTAGTGTGACTTGTTCAATATTCAATTAAATATAAAATTAAAAGTTCGAAATTCCGATAAACTGTTTACACGATTTAAATTGCAAATGTCTTTTGCATTGTTTAAAGTTTTGTTTTTCGACACATGTCATTGCATGGAAATTAAGATATTAAGTATTCATCTATTCAATTATGCATTCACATGGTAAAGGTTGTGTTATATGGCGTCTTGGAGGGATTCTTGACGTAGCACGAATCCGTAAATATCTCTTTTAACTATAAGTAATTTAATTGAGTTCTACTTTGATTTTAGATTCTCTTGCATAATAAAACCACAACAAGATGTTTATTTACTTGAATTATCCAATTTTCAGTCAAAGGGAATTTGCAGTAAAGCAAAAAAAAAAAGGTATCGCTTAAGGAGACAAAAACCCATACATCATTATTGGTACATATGACGTAGAGATAAACTGTCTTGAAGAATTGAACCAAACAGTTAAGACAAATATTATTCTATTTGGGAGATATCACATATTTAATCTTTCTTCACACACAAGGCCGAGTACTTTATATTAACACTAAATATGATATAATAGAACCACATGTTCTTCCATTATTTATATTTTATTTGTAATGGGATATAAAACTCTTAATTACTGGTATAACTCATTTAAAAATTTTGTTTCTCAAAAAAAGAAACAATAAGACGAAGTAATATAATTAATATCGTACTTTTTAAATAATTAAGTAATAACCATACTCGTCATTTTCTAACGAGCCTTCCGGTTTTTGTTGTGAGACTAAGTTAGAAACAAACCTTACACTAATTTGTTGTGTTCCTTTCATAGCTATATTATCTCTCTTTTTTATTTATATGACAATTTGGCTAGTATCGCACTATCGCAGTTGCCCGGTTCAGTTTTTGGGTACCACATGCATGGTAACCAGTGTAGTGCGTACTAAAATTGGTGAGTAAGAAAAGCTTATTGATCATTAATATGAGAAATATAAGCAGTAAATAAACAAGTCATGCATGGTGTTTTAAATAATACCATGTAAACTCCTCCTCAGAGTTGAAATCACTCTATAATAGTCTTCGCAGTGATCAATTTTTCCACCAGTGAATTTATTCTTTTCCTTAGAGTGAATTCCTACAAGTTTAGATGATAATAGGGTGCAACAAATCTCTATAGTTAAAGAGTTGAACGTTGGTAAGAAGACTATAAGTTTGATGCAGGAACGCATGAAATTCCTTTAAAGACTCATCATCATAGCCAGCTCTCGTCAAATAATTCTCACTCTGCAGGACAGGGATGCAACCATATATACGTCTGTGGCCAGGGGCCCAAGCCCCCTCCTATTGATTACACCAGGGGAGATCATCCCCTCCCCACTGGCAGACATAATATTACAACAGAAAAACCTTGTTTACACTATATATATTATGTATATGTGCTACAACCTAAACAGTAGAAACTCTTCAACATGGTATTAAAAGTTGCATATAAATATATACCATTTTGCGTGCAATTAGCACCGACCTTGCATTTTACCAATATAACTGTAAGGAGGGGAACCCCCCCCCCTTAGACTCCTCACCCGTACGGCTTAATTTCTAACCCCCCCCCCACCCTCCCAATACAAGAAAGGTGGTTGCGCCTCTGTGTAAAAAAGAATGTATCACGGTATTTATGGTTGCAGTTTCAAAAACTTACATTTGTAAACTTACATTATAATCCTGAAGATTGAATCAAATTAATTAGCTTTTCCCCTCAATAAAACTCATTAACTTACATCACTTATTGTACTAACATATGTGATAATGTTAACTTTACATTACTTAGACAGAGCAACAACACATCTCTTTAAAACGACCAACTGGCGTCTTCCTCCCGTAAACATAACTTTTTTTGGATGACAATATCGCAGCCTTGAACTACATTTTGTCTTTTATGAAAAGTGCATGTCTTCTCTTAGCATGCATTATATATATTGTAATGAAATATCAAAATTTTGGAAATATAGAGAGATAGATAGATGGATAGAAAGAGACAGAAATAAACTAACAGCAGCCAATGGCGGAGAGATTGGTGTTAAAATACAAAGAAGAAGAAATAAGACCAGTATAACGTGAATGATGAATCAATATACCATCATAAAAAAGGCGTTTTGTCTTTTATTCCTTTATTCTATATTCGCTCTGTTATTTTTGTTTTCTTTACTAACATGACCTTCGTACAAGGCAACATCGACTGTGGAGAATAGAGACAAACGCTAGAGTTATCGATGGATCAACTTGACATACTTATCCAAAATCGAAATCATTTTGTATAAACTACTATAAACACTCATGTCATACAGAGAAACTTTTAAGAAGTTTGCAACACAGAAAAAGACACCGGCCTGTAAATTGGGTGCGTGTCTTTTCTCTATGATCTAAGCTTTCATGAGATATACGATAGCAGGGATAGATCCAGGACTTTAAAACACCGATACCTATGCTGTGAAGTCTGGGGTTCCTCCCATCAGAAAGAAAATTAGACTTCAGTGAAATCGTGCATTTTGAGGCATATATTGGTGGTAGCTTAGTTCTATAATTAAGTCTTTACGCAAGGTTGTATGAATATCTACTTTTTGTGTGAAGTTAATGGAGGAGGGGGAGGGTAGGGGGGGTGTCCAGCCCACACCCATGGATCTACGCCTGAAGGTTTTTTTTTTTGAATTTGTAGCCTAAATGTATATTTTTTTGTTATTAAAGATCATGTCTGATCATGTTTATGTGGTGTGCCAATCCATTATACAAAACTTTTTATACCATCTCTAAAACTGTTTAAGATAGGATTAACTAATTCATATTATCATTTAAAACAATGCGCTTACGCTGGCATAATAATAATCATCTCGCCTTGATCTCAAATTTCAATTAAGACAATGAGTTTTATCCCGACTTATTTCATTCTACTCTTTCATCTTTGCATTTTGCTGAAACCTACATAGTTCAGCTGCTGCGCTCTCCATATTCTACGAAACGCCTCTAAAGTTCGTTAACATATACTGTAATTATTAATGCCAACATCGCTTGTTAATTGATTGCATGGTAAAAGTCACATGAAGACGAAAGTCTCTTACCACACACACTTTCAATTTAATGAATATAATTTCAACAGAGATATTGCACAGAAATACTATATTCTGCATATAACATATGTCACGCCTCTCTGCCTTGTAAACTGATACTTCACTGCAAGCTGCTTGGAATAGATTTGAATACATAATTGTCCGTTTTCATTATATAAATGAAAAGAATATTTTTCAAGGTGTCGAGGACATGAGCTATATATCAGGCGGGGGTGGGGTGGGGGGGGGGGATTACACAGTGACAGACCGCAAGTCAATTGCATAGATGTACTCATACAGTTGCACAAAACCAGGGGAAGGTTCCGCTTACCCCTCTGTCCTCCCACTCCCCTCCTCCGCCCCTCCATTTGAAAAGATTCAAATTTACGGCATTGAATGTTTTATCAGATGAAATCATTTATGAGGTTTCAAGGAACCGAGTTCTATGTGGCCCCATTTCACAGCGACTCAAACCGCGAGCCAAATTACACAGATCGGCTCTTTACAATTACATAATTTTCGTAACCCAGAGAGGATTTCACTAACCCCTACCCAACCCCACTCCCCATCTCCTTTTCGAAGGAGACAAAGCAAGTAATAAAACAGTTAGATATAGGTTGACAACTTCAAATGAACGTCATAAAAGTAACCTCATTAAATTACCCTTGACATTTGCTTCTCTTACAGACATCTCTGTACTTTTTGCTACATATATTCCTAACGTTACAAAAAAAAAAATCAACTGTTTCAAAAAGAGAGCAAAATTCACATTGCTATCACCTTCGTCACATATGCCAAAACTTCTGATTGGTTCTCCAACGACGGTCTTTGATTGGACGATAACGCATGCTAGCCACCGCAGCAATAGATGCAGAGAACAAGTAAAATGGGCCTTATTTTCAGACAGCTATAACCGTAAGTGAAAGAAAAAGCATCTTTCCTTTCCAAGACAAATGAGTATCGCGACTAGTTGCTTAAAGTTGTCATTTTTTTCGCCAGGCAAAAAGACAACCGCAGATCTTTAAAGCAAAGTCTATTTGCTTAGTAGAAGAAGGCGGAGTAGTACACAATTTCGACACAAAACCCATGCTAGACTTTCAAAGACGGTTTAATTAGTCACAGTTTGACGGGATTTGCCCGCTGGGGTTCTCTCGCCTAACAAGCGAAAGCTTACAAAAGGAAGATACATTCAGCCTTTAACTGTGGGTATTTACCATCTTTTCATCTCCTCAGAACTGAGAAGCCGTTTTTTTTAGAAAACCTCATTGCCTTCTATAGACAGCAATTCACTTTTACACTCTTTGGATTCGTTTGACAAGTTCACTTATACATGTATCTACGTAGGTGAAAGGATTTAATTCTCTGGTGCCATTGGACGTAAACAAGCGATATCAATTATTTACAAAAGGTAAGTTTTCAGATTTTGTTGTAAAAATTTCACTTAGTTTAAGTAATATCGTAACATATATGTGCATATTTAAATACACAGTTCATTACATTTTGATCTTTTAGACAAAAAATTGTGACAAATCTTACAAAGAAACAAATGTATACTTAAGTTAAATATGTGCTGAATCAACATGCAAAAGAAGAAGAAAACCAAAGCATATTTTCCTAATATTTATTGTTAAAACCACTATATGTCTAATTTATATAAAAACATGTTATTTTTTCCGATTTACTTAATGTGTTTTGTAAAACCAAGCATTTGTGTATTGTATTACGTTGTTTAATGTACATCTAAAGTTGCGTGTTTTAATTTTTTTCCCCTTTTGTATGAAGTGATTTCTAGAAAAGTTGTCATTTTCTGATTCTGGTTCGCTTTGAGTTATAGTTCAACGGTCATAGGCTATATTAATCATTCTAATGAGTGTATTTATATAAGTAACATATTTATAGGAAATAATGTATTTTACATGTGACATGTTCAACAACAGGAAAAGTACTTTACTTTAATCTTTTTTAACAAATCATTCAATAAAGCTGAAGAAAATGATAGAACATACGATTTTGTTCGAAAGGGATATGTTGATATGCCGATTGGGTAAAAATAGTAGTTATCTCTATAGACAAATGGTTGGGCCAATATTTGAAAAGATACATGTCACAGGAACCCGTTGTGCCCCCATCTGCCCCACCAACATGCAGACAAAAGCTTCACAAGTTACAGGACACGAGTGTTGTGACCCTTCTTAAATTGTTGGTGTCCCACCAACTCAGAATTTCTGACTACAGGCCTGCTTGAATCGAATGAAAAAACGGAATAAAAAACAATATGGGGATACCTGGTTGTTCGGTTTATAATGTATACTGTGGCTTTCGAGTATTGACTGGCTGACAACCCCGGGCTAAAGGAATGGTTAGTAGGCATTACTACATGTAGCAACTCAGACAACAATATATTCAGTAATGTTTAATGTTTTGCCGATTGTTCAACGTTTCTAAGATTTATAATCTAAACACCGCTGATTTTCAGATTTTTCCCATCTTTTCTCTGTTGACATGGCTAAACGTAGAAAAATGAAAATGACTTGAAAAATGGATTGTAAAGTTTAGGCATAAATAGGTAAGAAGAAACATAAACAAGCCAATTACTAGTTATATTGGGGGGGGGGGAAAACGCTTACCTTGTGTTACCTTATAGGCTACTGTTTATACCTAAAAATAAATAATTATAATAATGGTAAACATAAAAATTTGAAAATACCTCTTTAATTGTAAAGTTTGAAACAAAATAACAGAGAAACTAGATAAAGCATTGAATTTGATGGACACAAAATGTATGTATTAAACATTATAACTCACACATTTATCTTAATATTGACAACAAAATTGATAAGTGGTTGACTTCCTCTTCCCATAAAACTGTATAATGTACGAAAATGAACGATCTGGCTTAATTCTATGTTTACATTTTGACATTTTAATGAAGCGTGTAAAAAGCAATGTTAAAAGGAAACGTAAGCTATTTTTTTATGAAGATGTCTACTCAAATTGGGTTGAATCCGACCAATTCGGTCAAATTTTTTTTAAATAATTAAATTAAACAGTTTATAACTCAGAAGCAACCGAATGGCTGTATCGACATATATCTTAGTTAAGTCATTGTATACAGTTATACGTGAATTCAATAGATTAGTATTATTGAAATTTATAAAGCAAAATGGCAGCAGTTTTACGCTATACTGTAGATACTTCAGTTTCCCTTTTTATGTCCCTTTCCCGATTTTTGTGATAAGAAATATTCGTCGATCGGAGATATAGAACAACCGTCAACTGTTGCGTACACAATTTCAAAAAACTTTTTAATAACAGTTACAAAGGCACCGTATATCATGATGAAAAAATTGACCGCGACAAAATCTAAAATAATCATTTTCTGTTAAATAT
>KN892800.1:2424-24887 GCA_000934455.1 Apostichopus parvimensis
GAGGCATTTTCAGCCAAAATTTTCTTGTACGCTTCGCGCCAACCATGGTGGCGCTACGCTTAGATAGTTGGCAATGCCGTATCTACGGCTCTGATAGTTTGCCGACATTTTCACCCCTCCCTTGGCAAATTCCTGGCTACGCGCCTGATTAAATCAAAAGAAAATAGTATAGAATTCAAGACGTGGAATTTTGGAGATAAAACGGGGTACCGTAGGTCCCAATTCCTTCTGGTTTTCTGTCTCCGGCACTTTTGGGTAAATTGGGTAGCTTCCCAATGAAGCCACTGTCAAACAGAAATTAATGTACAACAGTTTTCAGTGTTACTGAATCAAACACATATTTGACATTTCCTGCACCTGTAGGTCAAACCGCCTCCTCACACCACTGGCATTTTGCCTAGTGGCAAAGATATGAATTTTTCAAATTTGCTGATATTTTGTGAATGTATCGGGGAAAATCAGAGTTAGTGCATGATGTCATTGCGTCAATTTGAGAATGCTTTTTGTTTTTCTTTATTCTTTTGAATCAATTGTCCACCGAGAAAAATGAAATTTTCTCGAAGAATTAACCCTTTTTTATATGAAATTCTCACTTGTAACGTCACAACCATTTTCTTAACTTCCTACTGTTGAAAACTGTGGGCGCTTATGGTAACTTGTAAATTTCAAATCTCATTTTTTTTCAGCCTGTATATCAGAATTGCGTTATCGAGGTATTTTATTGCGGGTAATTCATCATTAATATGAAAAAGAAATGGACTTTTGCTTTTACTACCTAGCCTATATAATTGTTAAATTGCATGGCACGGGATTATCAAAACATTACCTTGTCCTTGGTTTCTTTGAAAGCAAAAATGAGCATAAATACAACAGTTCCATTAATTAACATTCTTTGGTAAAAAAAACAAAACATTAATACAACAGTTTGTCGTATAGCCAGGGAAGAGAACAGATGAAAAGAAAATCTAGTGATGTGTGTGGCGGACGGCTAACTTCACACCGACAGAAGTTGGAGCATATTACTAAACGAGCTATGATACCCCCTGTGGGTTATTTTTTATGTGCCAAACTGTGTTATGGTACTATTTCGTGCAGACTAGGCCCAAATCACAAATACAACCTGCGTGTACGGAAAGAAGCTTCATTAGAAGATTAATTTACTGATATTGGCCTACACCAAGTTTCTAACAACTTTTGGTAGGGTCTCTTTCGATTTTTAGTCTAGGCTAAACCGACGTACAAGTTAGGGCTAACTATAATATAAGACTTAATATATAATCATATGTAGATTGTAGGCCTAGTGTTAGTCAGTATTAGTACTACTACTACTACTACTACTAGTACAGTAGTACTACTATAGCTAACTTACTGTAGGCCTATTAACATAAGACCTACCTTGAGGCCTTCAATACTCAACTAGTAGGAGATTTTTAGATCAAGTCCATTAGTGGTCTTCACGTCATTGTCAATGAACGACACTAGTGTTCGACCGAGTGTATGACAATCGGTTTTATCGATTACCGATTAATTTCTGTGACAATCGGCCGATGCCGATTACCGATTATTTCAACATTTTCGTGGAACTGGCCTAATGTATGATTTAGTGTTATGCATGATTACCAACTTCTAGGCCAATACACTCAAAGATGGAAATGAATGATTTAACTTTTCACAGTAAAGATTAATGGAGCAAGTAAAGAACACTGTAATACATACATGGGGCGCTGTATGTTTATAACGAAGAGTCGCAATATTGCAATCCCGCCACAGCACAGTTAATGACAGTGCTGTACAGACTATACAGAAGGGGAAAATAGTAGCCATTGGCTACTAAATGAAAAAAAAATGAAAAAAGTTAGGGACAGCTTTTACAACTGCTATTAAAACCATCATCAGTGCTGCAACTCCAACGTAAATAAAGTGAAAAGTATATCGCACGAAAATAAAATATTCGTTATTTCATTAGCTGATATCGAAATATATAATCTGATATGAAAAATAATGTGTAAGAGTAAGTTGGCCTAACGTTTCGATCCTAGCAGGATCGAATCGTCAGGCCAACTTACTTTTACACATATTCTTACACAGGCTCTTTAGTGGATAAGCAGCTTGCTAACAGTTTTATTTTATTATGAAAAATAAAACAATCCCGAACGTTTGCTTCAAGTTTTCAATGATTACCATCTGTGAGGTAAAACTTCCGATCGAACGTTGTTTCAAACGATCATACACAGTAAGTCAATGGCGCTTCTCCATTGACTTAACTACATGTGGGAGAAATCACACACTAAAGTCCCATTGACTTTGTTGCACGTGTCACTGGAAATCAGACTTGCTTTTAGTCGGTTGCGTGGAGGAGTTTAGTTACTGTAAGGGGTTATTTTAGCACGTATAGTACAGTACATGCGGTCAGTGGAAAAAAGTTTCTTCAGGTTTTTCGCAAAAATATGCGTAAGAATGTTTGCCTAATCACAAAATACTGTAATGCAGTAGAACTACCAAGGACTGTCACCAAACGTGTTTAGGGGTTTTTAGGAGTGTTTGGCGCCTTGATTTCATCATTTTATGCCATTTGTAAAGTCTTCGGCGCATTTTCAAACTGAACAGTTATGAAGCTCAACCGTTCTCTAGCCAGACTAGCTTAATGTACGTAGAACTGACAATGAACAAAGCCTAATGTTATTGTTTTCTCTTTCCAGTTTTCACCTATGGTGAAACGGCCAAAGTGGTTCTAAAGTATGTTGATTTGGTTTTTTATATTTAGTCGAGACAATTAATCTTTCTTATCAATCGTTTAACATGATAACAGGAGGTTTTGTTAGATGCAAGAAGCGAAGTGAAAAAAAAATAATTACGTCGTCCCCCTAAGCTTATTGCGGGTATACTGTATAATGTTAACTGCCAAAACTGGATAGTATATCGAACAGCATTAGTACAAACTCGTGTGAGGGACTTTCGATACCGTTACACAGTAGATTAGCGCACCTTCCCCTGCATTGAATAGCATTGAATCAATGATTTAAATTTTTCTCCCATTGTGCTTGTGGTGTATCAAAAGCGCGGAAAAATACAATCCTTTATTGTGGAACGTAATAATCGGTTCCAAATAATGGGTAGCGCAATGGATTTTGCCGATGCCGATTATTTACCGATTGTCTGATAATCGGCCCGATGCCGTTTGTCTAACCGATTATCGGTCGAACACTAAACGACACATTACATACTAGCATAGCCTAGGTGTTCAGTATGTGTTCAAAGTTACACTTAGAGATTAATATGATCACAAACGAGTCATATAGGTCTAGCCTAGGGGCCTAGGCCTAAGTGCTGAAAGTGTTGCAAAAGGGTAGCTGGATCGAGTCCATTAGTGGTTGTCACGTCAATGTCATTGAACAGACCATTACAAACTTGGATCCGAGTAGAGTGTTACCTTACCTAGTACATACTTACCTTACCTAGGGCCTAGTACATACAGTAAGTTAGGTAAGAAGCAGGACTGAAAATCCCCCCCCCCCAAAAAAAAGGAATTAATATTATGGTGGTGTATGGGAACTTAACTTGACCCGTAAAATCACACACTATACATGTGGTTGCACAGATACACACTGTACAGTGCAGTTACCATATCGCAACTTTAATCTACAAAACCTATATAGAAAATGGTCAAAGTGAAATAAGGAAGCATCAAATTTGTATTTTCAGTGGGCTTTCAGTGGATTTAAAGGCTGTGATGGAGGACCAAGTGCTCCAACTTTTACGAGGACCAGAAATTTATGTCTCTTGTGTACCAATTCATGGACCTTTTGCATTTTGCAAACCACCATTATTCTTTAATGGATTGCCTTGTGGTCTGTGTATGATGGGTTGTGTAGCACTGATCTAATAAACCTATTCCTACTGTACAGGTCTAGTAGCCTATGTAGGTGCAAGGCATTGCCACCTGCATTTATGTATTAAGTGTAGTTCTCAGGATTCACACATAACAATTTGAGTACATTAACAAATGATTTTGTATTTAATTTCAGTTGAATATTGGTAGCCCAATCAGTTTAAATACCACCAAAATTATGCATAGGCTAGGTTTGTTTGTAATTGCATGAAACAGGCCTGTTGTTCAACATAGCTCACAAATTGAACTGAAAAGACCATCCAAAATCTGTGACGGATATTATACAGTGTTTCATTGGAAACTGGGCATCAAACCATGAATTCTGCTAAGGCTTGTGTAAAACTAGATGGAAACAAAAGGCTCAATGTTGCTACACAATGTATGGCAGAGAGCCTGCATTTTTTAAAACACCTTGCACCTTTTTTTTCGACAGGAGTATATTTGAGTTTATGATACTAGCACAGGTCTGAAAGAATGTTTTCCTGAAATCTTAGGCTTCATACCTAAATTTCTTTGAGCTGGAATAGACCTGAAGACAGTTTGTAGTCTTCATGCAAAGTGATAAATCTTACATGGAGCAACCGAAATATAAGCATGTATTGTCAGCCAGAATCAAACTGTCAAGAAAACATCATGATGGTATCTTTTGTTCCTAATCTTATCAGTCTGTTTTCATGTGATTTTATATGTCTACCTAGTACCTGAGAATGTCACCTGCAAGAATCAAATCAATACAAAATTGACTGATCACCAAATTTTGCAGAAAAAACCATCATGACTTTCCTGCCAGGCTTATCATACAGATGACAAAAAGATCAATATACTTAGTAACTTCGTAGAGATGTCACTTTTTAATCGTGATGACACTTATTCATGCAGAATTTCTTTCTTATTACAGCTAACATGATGGCCCTGTCAGGCTTGCAACACTGTGGCATTCTTACGGCCAGGGCTTTCTCGTCGTCCCGTACTGCACCTTTCAGTGTATTGCATCACCTTCGACCCATTTCATCCTCCAAGAAGATGGTCTGCACCTGCCATCAGAAACAGATATCACCAAGGCAACAGTTGAGCACAGATAGCCCCAGTGGCTCAGACAATGCTTTCTATGATGTTGTTATTGTCGGAGGAGGGATGGCAGGTGGTGCTCTGGCCTGTGCCTTAGGTTTGTGTAAACCACTCTGTCTGGGAATTTATCTGTTTCTGTCAAAAGTCTCAGTTAATTTTTGATGATGATTTCAAATTGTGTTTCAGATTAATATTTTCCTACCACCAGTTCAAGCTTCAATTAGTGTACCTTCCTATGTTTTTTAATGCTTACTGTCTGCTCACTTTCTTTTTCTCTTTTTTTTTGCATCTGACGGTATACAGGTACAGTACTCTTGGTTTTGTCAGCCCAAGAAATTTTGTTAGAAAAATTATAAAGAGTTTCTTTGCTTTATATATATCCTATGGATTATGACTAAAATAATGATTATTACATGGTTAAACATTCCATTTCCTTCCCAAAGTGTTACTGGATTCATACCAGCAAAGGAAATTTCTTTGATTACAAAATGAAAAACTTCCTATGCTGAATACTGTAGTTTCATGACAATACAATAGATAGCTTTCCAGAGTGTAATTACATTCATCTATGTGATATAACTAACCATTCGTGTTCACTGTTTCTGTTATTGTGTGAGATACTGTAGCCTGTACAGTTTTGATAAACACAGTAATTGTTGCCCTTGATTCGTTAACAGGTAACGAAGCAGTTTTAGCAGACAAGAAGATATTACTACTTGATCGAGCTAAGAGACCCTCAAAGTTGACAAGAGAGAACCTAGGATCAGACTATAGCAACAGAGTTTGTGCATTAAATTCACAGTCCAAGAAACTTTTATCAGGTTATTATATTACACTTGATTACATTTGAAGTAGTCAATTATCTAGACCAGATCCAACTCACCTTTCTGCATACAACAACTGCACTCACTCCATTTGATATGTTTGATTCACTCATGCATAGTCGTGTGTAGACGAAGTTCAGAACCTTCAAAACTGCTACACAAAACTTGAACATGAAGTTCCCTGCAAATTTGATATTCTAATTTATGACAGGAAGTGAAAAAAATGACCAGTTAACGGATTTATGACAGTTTCCAACCCTCTTGACTTGTCATTTAGAGGAGAAAACGTAAGATAAAATTGTTTTCTTACACTTCATTGGAGTACAAACATAAAACCATTTTTGTTTCTTGAATTAGCCTCATATAAGTACACACAACTAGAGTAACACGATTTAAATTTCTTGTCTGAAGTTTACAGTCACTACCATAGTAAATGTCCGATGCATATCAAGCAATTAATTTCTCTGTAAGCAGATCTCTTGTCAGGGATGGATATAAGGAGAGAGAGAGGAGCAAGGTCAATTTTTTTTTGGTATGTGCTTTGGATTTTTATTGCAATGGCAGAGCACCACAGCTTGTTGTTTCAGCTTGTTGTTTCAGCTCTCAAAAGGACACCGAGTCAATTAACACAAATTTGAAAGGGCAGCAAAGTGTTTTTTCCTTCAATTTGAGAGAAAATAGTGACAGAAAAGTGACAGAAACCAGGAAGCATTCATGAGATCATTAGTACAGTTAGATCTTCATGAGTCCCCCAGCTGCTTAATGGCCGATTTCCTGCGCATATTTCTTGAGTGCCGAACAGTTTCTTGAAAATTGATTAAGTTTGATACTTAAAAGAGCACATATAATAACTTGATTAAAGGTTAACTGCACAGTTGAATCCATATCAATGTTTTTCATTTGATTCCATATTTATAACAGATGATTTTTAAAGGCATTACAGCCACTGGTAGGGGCACCAACAGCACCTCGCTTTCGATGGAGTGTGATAATTCAAGCTCCTTGCCTCACATGCTTCATATTGTAAATAGCTCCTTCTTTAACGAAAGATATTAAACTCATTCTTCAACAGAAATCGGTGCCTGGTCATCGATTGAAAACTTGCGATGTAAACCTTTTCACAGAATGCAAGTGTGGGATGCATGTTCTGATTCTATGATCTCGTTTAATCATCCCGACCTGATCCAAGAACTTGCGTACATCGTAGAGAATGATGTCACTGTGTCTGCCCTGACAGAGCAATTGAATAATTTACACAATGTTGAGGTGAAATATGAAACTGGGTAAGTAACAACTAAATTGTATTTTATAGGCATAACTTGTATAAAAACAACATTAGATTCATTATATACCGATTTACAAATATGGCAATACCCTTATTAATAAAGCTTTTTTTGTGTTTTGTATTTGTTTAAGCAGTTAATATCAACTGCCTCTATGATTAATTAGGTTGAATGAAGTGTGAAAATGTATATCTTAGATTTTCGAAACAAGTTCGGAATTATCTTGAAAGATCAAGGGAAACGAGTTGTGAAGCCACATTGTATATGCAAACAGTCTTATATTCTTATCTGCTGTATTTCTAGAAGAAATTTTTATCAAATGAACTAGTCATGTTTTTAATCACCTTTTATATGCGAAGTGCTATATAAGCCCTTATTTAAAGGCTTATTAGCATAACACATTATCACTCTCCCCCCTCCCACCTCCCCTCCTGGCACAAGATATGTACTCCATACCCTACGCCTGATGCTGATAGGAGACTGTTATTTATTCAGTTACGATGCGTTTAAGTTTTAACACCAATTAAATCATGTGGGTTGAAGGAGGGTTGTTGAAACATGTTGGCTTGTCCATAAGTAATGGTACATACACTTTGAAATAACTGAATTCTTAAACAGACTCCCGTTTGAACAAAGGGCAATTGTTACTTTCAAAAGTAGCCAATCATTTTGTTTCCATCGCTTTGATCGAAATTTGTCATTGTGGAAGCTAGAGATCTGTGATGAGGAAACTCTTTGAATAGTTTCATATCAGAGTCATTCAAGCAACTTTGTTCACTCTAATCACCTCGTCTTCTCTCTACGGTATAAAAAGAAATTACTATAAACTTGGTTTATTTCTTTGAATCATGTTCAACAGGTATGACTCAGGTCATGTAAAACACTGTTGGTTAATATCACCACATACTGTACAGTAGCAGATGAACTCATTTACCTATTAATGTATAAACTTGCTTCAACTATATATGTATCAATAATTCAAATTAATGTTGGGTGATAATCGCATTGTGTCATTGTTCCTCAATATTTTGAGCCATTTTGATTGCTTTCATTAATCCTTAAGATTTTTGATATCTTTTCCCAGATTGTCAAATCTAAAGTTGCCCATGGTGGGTAGAATGGATCAAAATTCTTGGGTAAATTTAACCCTGAAAGACAGGTCAAATGTCACAACAAGGTTAGTGGTAGGTGCAGATGGTGCCAACTCGGAGATTAGGAAGTATGGGGGATTTGGTGTGACCAGATGGACATACGACCAATCAGCTGTGGTAGCTACATTAAATCTAGCAGAGGTAAGAGGTGCTCTGAAGGGCAAAGTAGTGTGTGGGTTGTAAATTTTATATGAATTTTATGTCAATTATTATTGAAAAATGTCTCAATTGTAGATCCTAAAAATAAGAATATGTATTTTTATAAAGAAGAACTAGTAGATGTGCTCATTGTGTTTACCTAACACATGTTTTGTTTTTCCTATTGCTGATAGAAAACGTACAAAGTTTATAACCCTTTAACAAAAATTATATTTAAATTCCCTCCCCTTACCTTACTTTCCATTACCCCCTTATATATAAAATATCGATGTATATTTCTTTCTTTCTAGGAAACCGAAAATCATGTGGCTTGGCAGAGGTTCCTTCCCACAGGACCAATAGCAATGTTACCCGTGAGTATGACTCTCCCAAAGTTTGATTTGTACCTCAATTTCAGACTTGAAACAATTTTTTACTGAATAATGTGTTTGAAGGGTCTGTTACTTTCAATGTAAAGAATTGAAAGGTATAGTTAGTAGTTACCAGAGCTGAGTCATATTTTTTTCTTCCAAATCTTTGCAAGTCTTTTTTTTTTTCTTTTTTGCTCAAGTCCCTGTATCATCTCTTTGGGGGAAAAGTTGAAGAATTTTGAAATACTGTCTCGAGTCATGATGTTCTACAGACACAGGGCCAGGGGGTTGTGGGAACTAAACTATGCCACCCCCTTTTCAAATGCACACAAAACATTAAAGGTAGCTGTTTGCACAACCTGGCATGTTTACCTAATTTCAGACTCATTTGTAGCCTAACTGCATGGTATGCTTTCATGTCTAATTTTTTTTGGGTTGAGGACCCCCATCCCCTCATGGGAGTCTTATGGGGCCATAACCCCATCTTTTGTAAATCCTGCTTCTAAAACTGTGTTACAACACAGATATTTACTCTTTCATTGAAATTTGTGGTCTGTAAATGGGTGTGTCAGTTTGCACAAAAGGATCTTCTCATCTAGTCAAGACCTAGTTTCTTTTAAGTTTATTTCTGTGAAATTCTTTTTATCTTATTGACCAATCTGAGAACAGAGGTAGGTGACCTACTGTAGTCTTTGCCTGGCTGCCATAAAACTAGGACAGGCAGTTGTTTCATGGACTTAAGTATGCAACACAGTTAAAATGCACAATTAAGAATAATTGGAAAGTTACCAATTTCTTTGGTGTTTGAGAGGACGTTCACTCTTAATTCCTGTCGAATATCAATTATAAGAGATGATGTGAACATTCCTGATGTCACAGTTGATGACAATTGGATGGATTAAATTGAACCTTTTGGAGGTCAAAAATGCTTCACTTTATAGTTAACATGTTCCATAGCTCTCTGGATGTTCTATCTCATATTTCCTTTGACAACATAGCATTATAATCTCCCTAAAATAAATTAACTGAGGATGATATTGTTTGTTTTGTTTGAGTGAGTTATGTACTTGTGTGATCTCCAAATGTCGCAGAACTGATGCCAATTAGTACATCTCAAAAAAAGCTTTGAACTTCTTTATATGCCTGCCCTTCATCCATCGAAACAGTGACACTATCGAACTTATAATGACAAACCTATACTTTTCTAGGATTGTTCTTCATTAATTAAATACTCAATTCTGATACCAGTAATACTCTTCGTTTACTACTTTTGATCACTTTCGTTTTGAATTCTTCCTTCAGCTGAACGGCTCTCAAAGTTCTTTGGTTTGGTCCACGAGTCATGAAGCGGCCAAGAAATTGTTGCTTATGTCTGATGATGACTTTGTTGAAGCTGTAAACCATGCCTTTGTAAGTAAATATCCAAGGTCATCATCATTATTTTGGCCCATTACTTTAGTAAGTTTAAAAATTGCGAGAAGTTTTGAAAAGTAGGTTGTGGCGGTTCTGATACCTCTGAATGTTGAACCAGGTTTGTTAAAATAGACAATTAAATTATCTCAATGTGGAGAACTACATTAAGACTTGCAGTAAAACACTTGTTGAAATTTGATCATGGGTGACCATTAATTGAATTTCTAGCATATTTGGAGCAATACTGATGACCTTACAGAATTATTTGAAAATTAGGACAACAAACGGTTCTAGGTATCATTGTCGTAATCAGGAATCCTGCCCGTGGGGGGGGGGGGGATGGGGGCTAGGGGTCTGATCCCTTTTCTTTACTCTTTACCTTGGTTAGAACTCTGGTGCACATCCAACTTTCTCTCATCTTCTAGCATAATCAGAAACGTTGTGCATGTTGTGCAATGTTATCATCCACTCTTACCATTCGTAGATACCAACTTTCACTCATCCGGTATAACTAAAAGTCGATCTTTGGGAGAGAGCCAGGAAATGGTGCCATGGGGGGCTGGGGTTTGAGGGGGGTTGGCCATGGGGCAGGGGGCTTGAGGGGAGAAGACAGAACTGGAAATCTGTGCTCTTCTTTCTGCACCTTGGCAATACTTTCACTTTTGTGTAGCTTCATATCTGTGTAGTCACTGAGAATGTGTTTTCTGTTCTTTTAACAACGACAAGAAGTTGACTATTGACATTCAAATATCTTTTGTTATTTCATAATATCCCAAATTGCAATCTACAACAAATAGTTTAGTTTTCGTAACCATTTCATCGCTATTTAATATCTCAACAAAGCTTGCTTTTTCGATAATTTTCTCTTTCATTTCTGATGCAAACAGTGGGATGATTCTCACCATGTTGCATCTGTAGATGTTGTGAGTCAAATATTTGGAGATTTCTTGAAAGTGTTGCAACCAGATGACTCCTCATCAGTGAGACAGTTGCCTCCCAGTGTCAGTGGTATCCAGACTGGTAGCAGAGCAAAGTTTCCTTTGGGACTGGGTCACGCTATGCATTACGTCAAACCTAGGATAGCTCTTGTTGGGTCGGTCAACACTTCAAATTCTTTCATATTTCTTATTAATTTATTTTTTATCATGTTCATATACTTCAAGGATAGTTGATACCAGGGCTCTGATATAAAAGTTCCTCATCTGGAGCAAAAAAAAAGGAAAAAAAGCTGAGAACCCAAACTTTCTGGCAACTTTTGGAACAATTTCAAACTGGTCACCATTTTGCCGGGCTTAAATTTCAAACCCTGGTGATTAGCTATAAGCGGGGAAGTGTAAAAGTTGAATATTTCTTGCTGTTTATTGAATGACATTCTATGATATGAGGTAAAGGCTTGATAAGATACGATGATGATACAGGATGTTAATATTTGAAACGTAATAGAGTATTGCTCATCAGATCATGTATATATCTTTAAGAGTTTATTGCATCCATTTGATTCTGATCATTAGTAGTTGTAACACACAGACACATACACACTCTGCGTACTATTTACGATTATCAAATTCTGCCCACTATCCACGATTATCAAATTCTGCCCATTATCCACAATTATCATATTCTGCCTGCTATCCACGGGTATCAAATTCTGCTTGCTACCCACGATTATAAAATTCTGCCTGTTATCCATGATTATCAAATTTAATGATGGTCAAGTTGAGTTGGATCAGATTCAGTTCTTTAAAATAACTTTTTGTTTTAAACTTTGAGTTATTATTGTAACTAATGTAATAGTTAATTTTAATGTTGATAATATAATATAATATATTTTCTTTTCTTTGTTTTGCAGAGATGCTGCCCATAGAGTACACCCTCTTGCCGGTCAGGGTATCAATCTTGGGTTTGGGGATGTTGTCTGTCTTAAAGAAGTAATAGTTCAATCAGCCTTACGAGGGGAAGATCTTGGTAAGGTTTGCTTCCCTCATGTATGGTAACTTGGCCTCTTTGACTAACCATTCAGAGATAGTGTTGTCAGTATTGCCCTAAGATGTTTTGGAAAGTCAAAGTATAAGTCACTGATGGGCAAACTTTGAAGATAATTTGAATAAATAATGACAATTTGGGGTACCGTAAAATGGTGAAATTATTTTTAAAACTGTTACACATCATTGCATTTTTAAAATTGTGTTGAATCGATGAATCAGATTGGTCAGTTTTCATAGCGACAACTGTATAACACCATTATTTTATCGTATTACTATTCTTACAATCTTTTCTTTTTACAGGTTCCATCGGCAGTCTGACAGAATACGAGACCCAGCGTCAACGCCATGTCGTGCCGGTCATGATGGTTATAGATGCCCTGAAGAGACTTTACTCCACCACCAACCCTGCTGCTGTCTTTGCTCGCAGTCTTGGTCTCCAAGCAACGAATGCTCTGAAACCTCTGAAGGAAGCCCTCATTGGTAGTGCTTCTAGATGATAGTATGACATGCTGCTGAACATTATAAGCATGACATTTATATAGCAGTGACTATGAACCCAAAAAGAAAGTATGTGTCCTTTACCGATAATGGAAAATGTACAACAGACTATTTTGGGTTCGTATGGGAGAGTTATTTTGCAGGTTTGAAACCGCAAATTTAAAAAAAATCTTTTAACCATTCTTGAAAACCGTTTAACAGATCTTGAAAAGTGTTAAGGTAGAGGTTACTTTGAGTTGTAAGAAACAAGAGTTGTCAGTTGATGGAGTAACTTCACATCAAGTTATGATTTGAGCAGTTGATCTCAATTAAAAAAAAACCCTGAGGAGAACTGAAGATTAAACACGTTCCAGTGGATCTACTCAAAGAAACTGTGATTTAGTCCATCCAGATATTCTTATCATGATGTGAAACTAAATGTTTAACAAAATTGTAAGCAAAGAACTGAGTCTATAGCTGATGATGTCATTATATAGTGACCTGGAAAAAGATTCATCATGTTGAATGAAGCTATTGTTGGTAGTGTTTTCAGATGATCAATGTAAAGAACAAGCTTACCAGCTGTGAAACGTATTATGTACTGTAACTTTAAACTGAAGAACTTCGGGAACCCAAGACAGGTTTGAGAGTGGGAATAGGTGAGTGTCAGACCATGTGACAGTGCCCCATCTGTTGTTGGGGGCCCTGAAATTGGTCCATACCAGTAATAGCAAAATAATTATTAACAGGGAAAAGAGTTTACAGCTTGTAATTCTCTAAAGGAAGCCATCATTGGTTTTACATGCTCAAGAGCTTAGGGATAAGTTATAAAGTATTGTGAATTGTAAAATAAGGTCATGTTTTTGATGACACTAAAGGAACAACAATCTCTTTCTAGTTTTTCTGGAATGTTTTTACCATTTCAAACCTAAATTGTTATCTGTTCAGCATTCTGTAACAGGTAATTCTGAGTTACACTTAATAAAAAAAGTTTTTTTGATTCCTTGCCAAAGGCAAAAGGAAATCTTGTACATGAAGAGAAGAGTGGACTAATTATAGGAGAAATATATTGTTATATCTGGTGAAATTCTTTCATGACTGTTTGAATAAAAACTCTTAAAATAATTGCTACTCATATGTTGTATTCTTGTGATTCAGTAATTAAATATAAAGAGTAAAGAAGAAAAACCCAATGCTGTATTTGAATCATCATTTAAAACTTTATTGTTCATTGGAAAGGAAATTGTATACTAAACTAAAACAGGAAGTAACAAATTTATCTGACAGTTTTAAGTCTTTGAAAGTAACTTTTCCTTTAGTCTGTTTTCTCGATACACCCAACTCTCTTTGTAGCAGGAAATACTGACAACCATTTTACAAATAGAACAAAATATTATATGTTTGCTGTATTTTAATCCTCATCTTTGAATGTTACTTTCACTGAAACGTTATCACACGAGATCCACTGAATGGTTAAATACACAAGACGATGAAATCAACAAAGCTGTAGTTATCTTTATGGAACATTAAGACAATGGTGGTACCTTGAAACAAAGCATTCAAAAGTCTCCTTCGATCAATGTTCCTGAAGCAAAATGTACTTACTTTAGTCCATATCAGAATTGAATGAGCGCTGCAGTTATCAATCTATGATCTAAGACTGGTTTCTAGCATGCTTGCAAATATCAATTGCCTTAAGTGAGATGATTCTTTGAATGCACGCACATACAGCATGCAGATAACGCCAGTTGATAAACGACAACTTTTGTGTAATTACGTCTAGCAAACCGAAAATTAATAGGAAAATGTTTAACAATGCTTAAAATGCAGGGTGGAAGGAAAGACCCATTTTTAAGATCTCCTTTAAAATGTTTATTGTGATCTCTTTTCCAAAATATAAAGTTAGTAACTAAGATGGTTAATATGAAATAACTCAAAAGAGCATGTTTTTACTTTATTTATCCGACTCTTCGGTCAGCTTGCAGCTTTGATAAGCCAATGATGGCTTCTTCGCGAGTTCCTACTTGCAGGAGGATCTAAAATACATACATACATGCACACATACACGCACACACACACATACATAAACACATACATACAAACGTACATACATACACACATACATACATTGCTATATGTTGTTGTCACTGTCTCAGCGTATCCTCACACCTTGAAGAGATGAATGGTTGGATTTCACATAATCCATATTAGGATAAAAGAGATAATCCAGGCTTTTAACTGCACTGTTTTATAAAGAAATGTACTGACACTTTTGATGCTTTGTACTTACATTCTTCCTGAACTTAGCATATAACAAGCTGTAATAATGCAACTGCTTCATCATGTTGCCATGGTAATTAAGTATATTTGGACCGGTAGCTTTGAGCTTAAAAATGAAATGTATCTGGTCACAATCCCAGCATCTGTTGCTTGGTATATTCCCATACCATTAGTGCACCACTGACATGAACATTGAGAGATCGGATGTAGCCGAGCTGAGGTATCTCAACACAGACATCAAGATGATGGATCAACTCCACTGGAATGCCTGTTCTTTCATTTCTATGAAACAAAGAAAAACAACTTGAAATTAATTGACACTTGTCTCGTGGGCACTATCTTCCGAAACATTCGGGATCCTTCGCTGCTATGGGTTGGGCCGAGTCAGTGATAGGGAACACAAATACAAACGTCACATTAAAGTATACACTACTGCAATACCTAGGAAACTAGCCATAGCAAATCTCTCAAGTTTCCTTTTTTCTCTTATTTACTGATTTCATTGACATAATGGGCAATATCATGTATACCTTCGATAATAATTGGCCTTTCACATTATATCTTCTCCGATGTCAAGAATGGGGTAAAGATTTAGCTTTATTAGTCTCGGTTATGATACCAATTCGCTTATCTACTACAACACAGTGGATGTTCATATGACCCCAGTAGCATCAAGGTGTAACACACTCATAATACAAAACATTTAATTATCTGTTAACTTTTGCCTATATCTGCACATGTAACTGAGAACAGCTTTTTTGAGTTGATTTTTTATAAATCCTTATTTAGGGATATTATGTGTATCCAGCTGCTATGAATATTCAGTAGACCAGCATCCACTGGTTTATCCCATACATAGCCCATCATTATATGCATATGTCATCATCATATGCAATGCATACACAGCTATTATTATTAATATTATTATCGATGCATACACACACCACTTGGCACTTACCCAAGCAAAATAACAGTTTTAGCAGGAAACCTGTATTCTGTCATTTGAACACTGTTTGCAGTTTGCTCCACCCCAACTAGAGTGTAACCATGGTGTCTCATCTCTGTGAGGTAATCTTTCAACTCTGACGGTCTCACCTGGGAAATAAGGCAGGAAAATGCATGCACTTTGTTCTCTTTTCAAAGGGTCCAAAAAAAGTAGACTTGAATCCCTTTCACAATGAAACCTGGAATATCAATTCAGTAGGTGATTCTTTTAAAGAAATATCAGACTGTTTCTCTAGGTACAGCTGATGAAAGCATTGTTATTATGGCCAGTAGGCCTTGAAATAGGTTCATAACATGGGTAGAGGTAATATATGACTTTGTTTATTCTTAACTTTGTTATATTTTCCTCCAAAAGGTTGGACCATCACATAAAATGTTGACATAGTCAAATTTTAGTTAAGTTCAGAAACAGCATGGTCACTTGAGAAAAGAATAAAGGCAATGGCCTTCATAGCTCTGGTTTATTTGCAGCCTTAAGCTATTCTTGCTTACAAGTTGGTCTTTCCATATAGTCTGGAATTAGCCTGCACATGTTTATCTAATGAATATGGAAATACATATTTTGCAAATCAACCTCCTCCTCTGCATTCTGCTTTGTAAGATATCGGCAATTTAGAGGAATTCATCTGATAATTTTAGTATCTTTATCCTGCGCTTCAAATATTTGTATATTGTTGGTTTCTCTGCTGTTTTGACACAGGTTTGTTTTATATACTAACCTCCTTCATTGGTAGCCATCTTTCAGCTGTGACACTGAGACCTAAGAATGATTTATCCTCCAAATATCTGGCACTACCGATGATTAGCTTCTCTACACCAAAGATTTCACTGGTTCTGCAAAGACCTGTAAAGAAATCAAGAAAGATTTCATGAGTAAGAGACAAACATAACAACAAAACACAGGCAATTTTCAAAAGGTAAAAGTGGAAAAAAAATTCCCTTCCATACTCATATGTGCTTGAATATTAATGTAGTACATTGCTCTATTTTTGTACTGGTGAAAAATTTCCACTAAATATTTTACAATAATATTACAGAAAAAAGTTGTCTATGAGCAATGGTGCATAGAAACTCTTGACAATATTTAAAAAAAAATTGTTAAGATTATTGAGAAGGTAAAGAACAAATTTACTACAGCACAACGTTCTAGAACATTCAAAGTGAGGATTCAAAAAAGAGATGAAATAATATCACTTAAAACTTGAATGCTAGATTACATGAATGATTGGTGTAAACTAAGTTACCTCCTAAATTTGGCAATCTATCAACTAAGGTTGCAACCACAACCAGTTGACTTCTCTTTCCCTCAGTACTTGACTGTGAGTCTCCAAACCCTGGAGCCAGTTCTTCACGGAGAGGTGTAATCTTTTTCTGCACATCAACACCCAGAGGCAGTGGTTTCTCTTTGAAATCGATGACGTTTAAATCGACTGACGAACCCTTTGTTGCTGGAAATAGAACACGAATGAAGACAATTGTCATCTATGTTAGAAAAACATACTCAAAAGGTGTAAAAGACAATAACTGAGTGTTTTCGAGAAATGGCACCGAGAAATATGGAGGAACAACCCTACGGTTGCATTTAACGATGGAATGGATCATTTGGGGCATGAAAGCATTTTCCTTAAAGCTTAAAGAAACTGTTTGCATTTGACAATCATAATCTCTTAACCTTATTACAGTCTAAACCCAGACGGACTAAGCAACTAGTATAATGTGTCATACAAATGATAACAAGTGTTTTCATTTTTAAAATCAACACAACTAGCATTGCATTAGCTTATGGCTTGAAATGGGAATGATCTTGCAAGCCAAATTCTTAATAGGTATCAAAGCCTCGATGTGATAAATTTGTGAAAATGGTTCTGCTATCCAATCCTTTACATCATACACCCATAAAATAGATCAATTTGCTTGGAACAATGTTCTACTGGATATTTTACTAGCACTGTCTGTACTGCTTAATACCAGATCCTGCTTTTTTTCTTTCTCAATAGCACATCTCTTCCTGCGTTTTATCTGTTTCACTCATTTGATGTAATCTGTCGTTGCTCCAGTCGCTGTTATTGATCTAATCCATGCAATGAAAACAGGGCAATAAATCTGAACCATTCTGAAGAAAATAAACAAGTATTTTATGAAACTTGAAATTTTCACAAATTTTAACAGTTTCTCAATTTTTAAAGTGCTTACCAAATCTTTGTTTTTCAGCTGCTTTTCCTAACTTTTGAGCAGTTCTCAAGGCATCTCTGTTATTGAATAACGGAATGGATGTAGAACCGTCCTTCCATAGATCACCAGAATCCTGTGAGAAGAGTTCCGGCAGCACGAGTTCATCCTCGATAACCAACGTCAAGTATGGAAGACTCTGAAATATAGTCTGCGAAAAGAGGAAATGGAAATATGAATGAAAGGATTTAGTTCGGCCATACCTGTCACCCCTCAAATACCTTTTTATATCTTTAACTCTTACACCCCCAAAGAATTTCTAGAAGAACTACTTTTGTTTGAGGTGAGGTGATGGTCTTTTTTTTATCGTGATCCGAATCAATATGTTCATATCTTATTACACAATGTTATCATTCTGTTTTTTTTCTCAAATAAGACTATTGTCATAGGTATGAAAGTTTTTGAAGAAACATTAAAAAAGACAAAAAATACTGGCCTTGTGGTCTCAATCATAGAAGGCTTTCTTCAGAAAGCATTGCACTAATATGCAATATTTGCTATGGAATTGAGCTACTGGAATCGTAAATTCATGTAACATATTGTAAGCTTTGAAGCAATACATTTTACATCAAATAGCTTAGAATATATTCATTGTTATTCCATTTCATTTTGAGGTAAACTTGTCGGTTAATGAAGCAATTACCTTTTTGGTGGCTCAACTAATAAAGAGGAAGTGTAATTAAAGATTTGTCTCCCCAACACTCCACCCCCCCCCCTCCTCTCCCCCACAACTGTTAGTACCTGATAACCACTGATTCAGGTTATATTACAAACATACCTCTATGCTGTAGTCCAAGAGAGGATGAAAATCTCTAAGAAAGAAGTTGCCCTCCATTTTGTTGGTGATTGATGACCTGAGTTCAAAGAAAGAAATTCAGCTTAAAAAATTGGACACCAATGAATTGTGAATATTTACATTTTCCAGCTTACTAGTCAGGTAATTGATTTTGCCTCTGTTTCATGAAGTCAGAAGCTAATACAATGATCTCTGAACAATAAATGGCTGTAAGGGATTTAGTAAAAAATTTGCACTACTTTGATTGACAGTACCAAACTTTCAAAAGCCAGGTGGCAAGACTGCACAAAGTTATTTGTAAACTTTTGACATTCAAATACGCATTCCTTTGTCCTTATTTGCAGTCCTTATTTGCAGTCCTTATTTGCAATTAAATATAGCTTTGATCAAATTGATGATTGCAAACTTAACAGAGTTAACATAATCATTAATTAAGTCATTGATTAAAGTACTTTGTGTCACAAAATCTGAGGCAGATCCTCAGTATGATCTTGTTACAATCACGTTGTAAACAAACTTGACAGGTCTCTTAAAAGAGAACCAACTATAAATCTTTAGCACAAAATGTGTGATTTTAATTTGTTTCATTCTTTAAAAGTGGATTGTACATTATGCTTTATGCATTAAAGGGAAGACTAAGTGATGTTGAAAAACAGATGAGTTTAATGTTTCGTATAGATTATTACCACTCTTCCCATATAAAGTACATGTTTATATCATTACGTACATCTCTGTTTAATTACTACTCACCCTCTATTTTCATTGTATTCCATTGAAGCATTCAGAGCTGGAAATTTCTCCAATACCTCCGACAATCCCTCTCTCTTACAGTCCAACCAGATTTTGTACAAAGAGACTTGAGACTGGACTCGCAGGGAGGACGTTGGCGCCATACTCCATGGGAAGATTATAGGAATGGCCTTAGTATAGAATGAGATCTGAAGACCAAAACAAACCAAAACAAATGTGGGAAGGAGATCAGATCATTAGACAACTTAAAATTGCTTTGAAAATTTTCTTATAAATCATCTCAGTTCAACACACTGAGATGCTGTCTGAAAAGAGCTATTACTGGATGGAAAAGGGCAAAGGACAACACTGGTGGTATTTTGTCAACCATTTAACACAAATTGGAGAACTCAGATTTCTTTACGAAATTGGAAACAAAACCTGAAAATATTACATAACGTGGGAAATGAAGGATCTGAAAGTTTTACATGTTTTTGATCTGTTATGTTGAAATATCTATCAAATATAGGATCTATATGTTAACTCCTCCCAACAATACCAATTTCATATTTCAATCTTTATAAGAAACCGGGTGCCGCATTTACTCGAGTTGTGAATATCTTAATGTGGTCTGCAGAAAGAGTCACATGCAGTCTGTGGACCACACTTTGCCCTTAAAGCTGTGGCATAAACTAACCTTACAATCTCTTGAGGGCTGTACCGATCCAAGGTGTGAAATGATTATGAGAATGGGACTGAACCCACTACGACTAACTTTCACCATCTGAGGAATGAATATTCACAGATATGTCATGAGAAATATTAAGTTAACAATTTCCACAATTTTGACTGATAAGACTGTCATTCTTAAACTTTTTCAGTATCGGACACTTCTACACCTGTCACAGAATTACGATATAAAATGGTAAAAATGATATAGTACAAATTCTGTGAAAAACTCCAGATAAATATCAATTAGCTGATCTTTATTGTTACTGAAACACATGCAGAATTGAATAATTATTATTTGGTATTTAGGAATAGTATTACTGAGGAAACCTCGATTAAATGTCCCCCTCAAACAGTTTCATTTTTGAAAAGCAGAGAATAAATAATCAGGCGCGTAGCCAGGAATTTGCCAAGGGGGGGGCGAAAATGTAGAAAAATTTTCAGAGCCGTAGATATGGCATTGCATACTATCTAAGCGTAGCGCCACCATGGTTGGCGCGAAGCGTACAAGAAAATTTTGGCTGAAAATGCCTCCCAGATCGCTGGAAATGGCACTTCCCAGGCCTTGTAAGTTGCATCTTAGCATTTTCTCTTTTGAAATTACTAGCGATATCATAAAAACATTAAAAAAATTTTTTTTTTTAAATTTAAAAAATTAAAAAAAAAAAAAAAATATGCTCAAGGGGGGGCGGCTGCCCCCTTCGCCCCCCCCCTTGGCTACGCGCCTGTAAATAATTCTAAGAACAAATTATGTTGTTCACTCAGTGAGTAGCCTACCTCTTTTTTCTTTCTTTGCCCAAAATATTTATTAAATCCTTAAAGTCTTACTGAGAGAAAAGTTTACTTATAAAACAAATGTTCTTAATACAAAAGATGATAATTTGACAATATTTAACAGTTTTCTGTAAACAGATGAATATTAGGAACCATACCTCATCTACTCTTGCCCAGAATTGATTCACTGTCTCTGGAAACCTATGAGTCATTAACACTACCAACCATTCCATCATATGTTTAGCTGATGATTGGTTCTCACTGGCAAGCTGCAACAGAATCTGTTGAAAGATACTGCTAGCTGGCTCCTGTTAGGAAGTAAAAATATTATAGTGGTATCACTTTTAGAAAATTTCTGAAGAAAAACCCCCATTATATCTAATGAAACTTTCCAGTTGCTAAATATTGCTCCAAAGATGCTGCTAGCTTGCTCCTGTTAGGAAGTAAAATATTACAGTGGTTCCTATTATTTCTAACAAAACTTTCCAGTAGTTATTTATTGCTCCAAAGACCTATTTGGCTGGAATGCACCTTGCCAACCTGTGCTGTACAACCTAATATTTGCACTAGTTGGCTAATTGATTCACCCTTTCTTAATGGCCAGAACTTAAAAGAACAAAAACCTGTCATCCATCCGTATCGCACTCGAGCCACTCACTCAAAAAGGAGTCAAAGTTGGTTCAAGGGTTAAAAATATGACACTAGAAGGATCAGGAAAATAGTTTAGTTTAGTGCACCCTGATCATCACAAATCTGATCATCATGTTAGACAGTCAGTGATAATGACCCACAACTAAGAGAATGGGGGGATTGTGGGGGGGGGGGGGTCATGTGTTGAGATATTTGGCTACTTTGGGAAATCTCCTGTCAATTTTTTTGCTTGATTTATCATGCTTTACATTGTATACTTGTTTTGCCAACAAATTTCTTATGCTAAAAACCAAGTTCAAACACTTAGAAGCAGGAAAACATTTGAAGACATTTCGATGAAAAAGAGAGAGAGGAGGGAACATGTGGGAAAGGGACAGGGGGGAGGGGGGGAGGATTTGAAATAAAAAGGACCATAAACATGAGCAGGTGGAGTGGAAGGTAAACAATTTCTTTTTGGATTGGATCATGCAGACATAGATCTTTCGAATCATATCTGTGTACTGTATTAAAGTCAACACAAAGGTCTGTAACAGGTAAAAATATGATGAAAGATTATAGATTTGACAAACCTGTGGGAGATAGTTGACAATCACCAAGGCAGCTTGCCACACCCTCTGTTTGATGCGATGGACTTGCGAGTTGATTACGTAACACTTCCCCTGAGGTGTCAC
>KN892802.1:0-13755 GCA_000934455.1 Apostichopus parvimensis
ATTTTATTTTTGGTGGCAGGTCGGAGATCAAGTGATAGAGGTCAACGGTGTCAGCTACATAGACATCGGACATGAGGAAGCTGTCATGAACTTGAAGACCAGTCGGCATTTGACGGTCATCTTGAGGTCAAGAGAGGTCAGTTCGAAATTCTGTGCTAACGGTTTTTAACATTGGTCTGCAGAACCTGGCTCTTAAAGCCGTCGTTTGGGTTAGATTTTGCCGCAGAAAGCTAAGACGAGGAGACATCTGGATATTTAATCTGTTCATGTACCTTGGTCACCGAATTACACCAGTGTTAATTAACTACCAAAACTTTACCTATGTAATACTGGTGTGAAAATAGACAAGTGGGAAGAACTGTCTGTCTTTAAAATGCATTTGCATGTACAATTATATATGATTTTTATCCCGAGTCTCTGAAATTCTGATTTTTTTTTTTGATTTTTTTTTTTACCGTCATTTATCCCTCTAGGCTCAAGACGGACCAATTACAGTTACTGGCAAACCTGTGGACAAAAGGTAAAACATTTCAGATGCTTAATACAAAAGTGAAGTTTCTGACTGTTTCATTCCAGGAAAAAATTAAAACATCAATGAAACCAGAGAATAATATAGTGTCTACATTTGGTGTTTTAATATGGAAGTTTCTGTCAAGAATGGATGAAATACTAGAGTTAAACCAAACTGCTAGACCTCTTAAGATTTGTTATTGCAGTTTTTTCCACAGCTTTATGTAGCGTTTACTCAACTCGCCATAGTTCTACTATTGCTCAATGAGAATAGAACTGCTTCACAGCTTCTTATAGCAGCTTTATACGTATGCATTTACAAATTGGTTCTTGTATGATTCAGTGTGTACAGCAATCCTGTATCATTTCACTTGTGAAGCTGGTTTCCACTTGTGCTTAGCATTTTTGCTATGTAATACCAGAGAAATTCTTCCCTCCTGGTATTTAAAACAAGAAAGAACAAAGTAACAAGTAAGAATATAGCCATTCTAATTTTGACTTTGTACGTAATATTTGTACTTCTTCTTCTTCAAGCCAACCTCCTGCCAATCAGACAACGACTTCCGCAGAAGTGAACCCTCCACCACCATCTCCAAAGGAACCAGAACCTCTCTACGCTGCAGTGACCAAAAAGAATAAAGAGGAATCCGGAGCAAACTGGTCGTTTGAGAAGAGTGAACCTGATTGGTGGTCGGCGGATCCAGAAACGTTGGTAAGATGGAAGAAAAATTGCTATCGGTCAATTTCTATACAACCTTGAATTTATAAGAAATGTCAATTTGAAGGATGAATTTTTGGCAGAAATTTAGTCTTGATATTTTATAGTCCAAGAATATTTGTGTGCTAGTATTCTTGCTTTTAACTATTCCAGTTTTCAAGATATTCATCTTTAAAAATATGATTAATATGTTGGAATGCTCCTTTAAGGTTTAATGGATGGTGATAATTTTTTTTTATCAGTTGTTATAACTCAACCAAAACATGTTCTTTTTACTTCATATGAACAACCGGGTAATTACCCCTGCATAGCATTCAATACCGTCTGTCCTTGACAAATTTGTAATGCATTGTAAACTTAGATATCATTTTTCGAAATCATGAAAATCTTATGTTTTCCAAGTCCATTTTATGTGTGCATCAGGGAAACTGTGCCTCAGATTCTTAAAGGATGACTTCTGGCATGAAATTAAGGTTTAATATATAATGGACTGTTAACAAACAACCTCTATCAATTCAGGTGGTAGTACTAATACTATTATCAATTTTAGAGAAATGACCCCATAAATATTTGAGGGTCATCAATTAAGGTAGTCAGTATAGACCCCAAATTATAACATGCTATAATTGCTAGAATTATTCAAAAAGTACTTTCCTGGAGGTCTTTACTCTCCAAATTGTTCTCAGACATTTTTTAAGGCACACGCAAGATGACTGAATGTCCCAATGAGGAAAATTTCCTCCAAGGTTGTAATAAAAACAGTTTAAGAATTTTGACCAAAGGTGAACTTATTTGAATATCTAGCATATTTGGGGCCAATACAGCATACCTTTAAAGTGGGTGGACTAATTTAGTCCCTACACCCCCTACACCCCCTTACAATCTGCTAGATATGCCATACTGGCCACTATATAAAGTCTCACCTACAATTTGAAATTCACATGAAATGGCTCATAGATCTTATCAATAAAAATGTCAAATTGTCAATCATCGGTTGATGTAGAAAGGTACCAATTTTCCCATTTTTAATTTTTTTTATCTTCACTGCCCTGCAGTTCAACCCCATTCAGATAGACGGCAGAGAGTTGAAAAAAGTGGAAATTGTGAAAGATGGACCGCTGAATATGTTCCTAGAGGGCGGGAATAAGACTCCACTCGGCGGAAAAATCGTTGTGTCTGACATTTATCCAGATGGCGCCATCGATAGAAGTGGTAAACTTCCATATTTCAAATATTTTGTGATAATATCTTGCTTTTTAAACTTTTATTCAGTAATAATTTCCAGTTCCTACTAGGCGAAAAAGAAAAAAAAAATAGTGGGAGATGAGAAGCCATGATTTCTTTAAAGCAGGGTAGCTAGGAGACGAGTCTCCATAGCAACACTGTGGTGTAAAAGATGACATCAGTAAAAAGTATTTAATGGCTGTTGGCAAAAGCATGCTGAGTTTTTTTGTACCTTGTTTTGAGGAAATATGTGATTAGCAGCTAATCAATTTTGAGTACCCAAAAAATAGTTATGTAGAGGGGGACCCTTGCCCTAGTGCCATTGCCGTGGATCAGGGTACCATGGTTACCTGATAAGCAGTCAAACATTCTTGTTAAGTCAGTAATCTTATCTTGAAATTAAACGTGGGTTTAGAGAGTGATGGTCTTTCTGATCTTGGAGTACTAAACATTTAAGTCTTGATGTGTGAATCTGTATTGAACAATTGTACGGCACCGCAGATAGTTTTGTCAGGCTGTGGGTTGTCACAGAACTCAACGATGCATTTGTCATGTGTAAGAGAAAATGTTAGGCAGCAGTTTGAAGGAGCTTTTAACTTATGTTGTTTGTAATGGATTAACCCAATCCCACTGGACTCGTGCCTGAGGGCTCCCTGGGCCAAGAGAAGCTGTCTATTCTTCCCAACCGAATGTAAACTAACCCCTGGACTGAATGGGTTTCCTGTGACTGACAATGGGCATGGGGGATGGAGGGGGTACGTAGAGGCAGTTCTCCCCTCTTGTGCTAACCACTGTATGGGTTTCATGGTGTTATTTATTTGAAATATTTATAGTATTTGCTATGGTTTTTGTTGTTTTGCTTCTACTAGGTCAAATAAACAAAGGAGACCAAATCATGATGTGTGAAGGAGTTAAACTGGTCGATGTGCCACTTGAGGATGCCGAAAAAGTTTTCAAGAAACATATGACTGGAGCGTTGGACGTAAGATTTTAGAACAAATTTTTGGAAAGACGATTTATTTACTTTTAATGCTGTTTGATACTGAAATCCTGCAACAATAAGGATGATTTGCTTGTTTATTCAAGTTTCATTTCAAGGGGTGAAGCAAAATTAGACAATTTTGAAATTCCCTTTTGGGCCCTAAAAAACGGAACATATCCTTCAACATTTTACTGCCTTATATACATTTGTCAAGACAGTTAGAACAAGTTTGAAAAATTGCAGATATTTGTAGAAAAAAGTTGAACATAAATTGCTTTAAAAGTTGCAAAACATAACGCCATTGTGCTGCCCTCCTTAATCATACACATTTTTCTCAGGCAGGGGGATGGGGGGGGGAGGTATGGTTTCTCAAAGTAGACTCCTTCCCCGGGCCAAAACATCCTCTTCTGGAGGGTCGGTAAGGTGCTGAGGGTGAGAGGTGGGATAACACTCAGAGAGGTCTGAAATACAGTCGGCTGTAAAAGATTACTCAGTTAGATCTCTCGTCTCTTTTTCCAGGGTTCTGAAAAACTTCGCATCATCATCGCAGTGACACCACCGAGAGATTACGAAGACGAAATGTAAGAGGACAATTTCCGCGACATATTTCTTGTTTTCTTCCCGCCCTGGTGTAATTGTCCTTGGCTGTCCTCTTTCTTTACTTATTTTTCATGCTGTCTACATTTTCTGTGCTTCCAAAAAGATTCCTCGTAAGAATTAAAACTTTTACCGCAGGCCACATTCGTTTACTCCAATCGTACTAATTTTTATGTAAACTTTCAATGTCGTCGGTCAAAACATGATATATTTCATAGTTTCATTGTACTTTATATCTTTATATGGTTTACATGTATAAGTGGAGCTACTGGAAGGAAAATATGTTCAATTAATAGGCACTGTGCCCAAAAAATTTGTCATAGGTTGAACTTAAATGTCTCGCTAGAAGTTTACTTGTGCATTCCACACTTTTGAGTTGTAAATATATGCAATACCCCTTGGGAGTTTTGATTAAGATTGATCAATTCTGGTCAAATTGATAATTACATCAACAAACTATCGCAAATGCTGACAAGATGCAATCGTATATACTTTACATTCCATTATGTGTGCTATTCAATATGATCCATTAGGTCTTTGACGTACTATGCACATCTCTCAGTATATTCTGCTAAAACAGGGATCTTGACAAATTTTCGAGATGAGCTTGGGTCTTGGGAGGGGGGGGATAAGAGTCAGCCGACTGTAGCAGCACCCCTTCATATTGAAATTTTTATAAATAACTTTAAATTGCTAGTTTTACATTTATATCTAGTACTATATATATCTATGGGCATCTACCTTAATTCACTTTTCTCAATAACCATTTGTTCCTCAACTATTTAATTGGTCTTCTTTCTCTTATAATCCTATTGCAGCTTATCCTGAAAGCTTTCTTTCTATTGCTTTTATCTCTTCTTGTTATTTTCAAATGTTTTTTTTTTGAAGTTTGTTCTTTCATTATCATCTGCTTTGTGTCTTTTGAACATAATACAAGAACATTTTTAGTGCGTAGTTTTGTCTTCTGTTCCAAGTTGGAATTTCTTCTGCATACTTCTGCAATGGTTCCATCAAGCACCATCACTTACTATGTACAATTTACAAGGCAGCTTCATGCAATTCCATCCAGGAACCATGCGCAGGTCTGCATACGGGCTGTGCTGCATCTCTTCCACCCCAGCTGTTATAGAACAACGGCTGCTTACAAATACCAGTCGAAAATCATGCCAGTTTAATAAATTAAACGGAAGTTCTTGTCCTTGTTGACCATCATACTGTTTTGCATTTTAGTTGGGCATTCCCTTATGAGTAATTTATGCTACTCCTCTTTGTATATAGATATTAAATTTATTAGTAGGTAGATTAGACAAACCTGATGACAGTAAAATCAGTGAATAGTATGTAGTTGATATTCTATCTAAAATCAGGGCTATTATGTTTTTATCTACTCATTTCCATTCTACTTTTGTGATTCTAAGGCTCCTCTCAAATGATAACAATCAAGTAGCTAGAGTTTCACAGCATGTACAAACTTGGGTTTTGATTGGTCCCTTTGTTCATTTTTACATCGCTTCATTAACATGTTGCAATGGAAACACTGTCATGTTTGCTGATCATTAAAGGATGGTGTTAGGCAAAAACATTTTTATCCTGATATTTTGTAGACCCATTCAAAACTCCTGTTGTGATTCCAGATTTCATTTCCTGTAGTGCTCAGTTTTGAGAAATGACCCCTTTCAAAGAGCTGAGGTTCATCAGTGAGTGTGATTTTGGAATATAGAGTTAAGTCTAATATACAGACAATCAGGCTGAGAACCTCAAAAAACTATACAAAACCTCAATGGGAGAGGGGGGGGGGTCATTAATTAAGGCTTAAAGCAGCATTCCAGGGATTTTAGCATATTTAAAAGTCGAATATCTTGAAAACCTACATAGCTATAGAGACATTATACTAGCTAGCGCTAATTTTTTTCATCCTTTTTTTTTTGTTGAATAAAATAAAACTGTTAGCAAACTGCTTATCCACTAGAGAGCCTGTGTAGGAGAATGTGTAAAAGTATGTTGGCCTGACGTTTCGATCCTAGCAGGATCTTATTCAAAGGCTAAATGACAAGTAACAGTAACAGAAGGGACAAAAACACGCACGGAATACAGACAGGTTAATGAGCATGATGAACACAAAGAGATACATGTAAGGGAATTAGTAGACAGGGGATGGAGAGAAGAAAGAAAGAAACCAACAGGGGAAGAGGAGAGGTAGGAGATAAACAGTGGAGGGACAAAGAGAGGATTGAGGGAAGGGGGTAGGGAATAAACTGGAGAAGGAAAAAGACAAAAAGGTGTGGAGAAAAAAGGGTGGATGAGAGCTATGAGAAGAGGAGTGAAGGGGGGGGGGGAACAAGGGAAGAAGCTTGGTCTATAACATATTAGGACTAAATTCTACTTATTAAAGTTCATTCTTTAACACCAAGCAGCTGAATTACAGCCAGCAAGTGGTCTGCAGCTTAATTCAAGCACAGACCATTTTGCTGCTAACAAAAAGGCAAGTCATTCTAACCCTTACCTTTTCTTTTTTTTCTTCATTCTTGTTTTCGCAGAACGTTTTTCTGATCATCGTTACCGCAACCCATTGCTACAAAAATAACTTAGCCCGCACCGAGCCCTACGCTATGGGTGACGGCCTACACAACCACCATACTAACTTTGAACAGCCAAATAAGCTTAATTTTGCTTTTCAAGAGATTTTTCTATCGTTTTGGTTTACTTCTCTATGTTGCCTCCCAAAAATGGTCATAGTTGGGGCGACGTTACGGGTGGGGGCGGTGTTATGGGTGGGGCGGTGTTACGGGTGGGGCGGTGTTACGGGTGGTTTGTTTGATAGACTGTAGAGGAAGGACATAAACAAGTGGAGATCTGTTCTCGTACGTTTTTTCGGGGTGTTATGTAAGCCGATCACTGATTCCAAATTACAGGTTTGTTTCTACTACCATGGACCACGACATGATACCAAATTACCAGGTTGCTTGAAATCTTATGACTCATACACCTACTCAGTCACTGGTGCCCAAAAACAGAAAAAATACAGAAATAATACAGAAAAACAAGTGGTCAATGCTAAACTATAATCAGCATAATGACAATAACAGTGACTCTCTGCTTTTGTTTTTTGCCTTTACATCATGAAATTGCTTTTAAGAGTAAGACAAAACATTTTTTTGCTAGCTATTGATTATTGAAATAGTATATCTAGATAAAGCTTATAGTATTTCGCACAGCTTTTAAACATACAAGTACAAAAATTGCTATTAGAATCTGCCAGCTTTCAATGGAAAATGTTTTAATGAGATTGAGGTACATATTGACTTGTTTTGAAAGGGGTATTTTAATATTTAATACTTCAAAATGTTTATTCAGTATTCAGACAAAGGTACATGGAAGAAGTTGGTTTAGTATTTATTGAAAAGTTAAACCTGTTCAGTTGTATGTATTCCTGACAATTGAAAGATAAAGAAGGTAATATTCAACATTTCATGAGATTTCACTAAATTTATCGCATTTTCCAAACTACATTTAAAGGAAAATCAGGCAAAGCTGTTGCATTGATATTTAATAAGTGTCTGTGGAAAGCTCCTTTAAGGCAACTAACATCGCTGATGACCTTTGTGTACTCTTGTAATTCTTGACGGTTGTAGTCCATTGTTTTATAAACGGCTCAAAAAATTTCATTGCTCATTTGACCTGGTGAAACAACCTTCTAACAGACAGAGCAGGTACCCATGTATAAGAATACCACTTATTAAGTAAGCCCTACCAATTGTGGTGATGCATTGCAAACACATTAATTTGATAAGGCCAGAAATGTCTAATGACTCTTACTGTACCTTCTGAGAAGTTGACCACATGATGCTAGGTTTGGGTTCAGCCGCTTTGATTTTGGAGCCTCTTATCATCCTATCTTCAAGGATCCCAACACTGTAGGTTGGAGGTTTCGGAGGAGCCAGGAGTCAGACTACCGTTCACTGTTAGAAATTCTCTTCCAACTTGTGATGCTTAACCCACTTGAAATTTTTAAAGGTCATCCCCGACCCCTCCTGTTTTAGGGGTCTTGGTGTTTAATAGATCTAAGGGGGAAAAAAAGCTGCTGTTATAGGCATATAAACCAGGACCAATGGAAGTCATTTTTTGCCAACCTATCGGGTACCAAAACTAATTTAATGCCTTCAGTTATTATCTTTTACTAAAATATTTATTGTTTATTCATATTATATGATATAATTTGCTTGTTAATTGATGTTACCTGTTAAAGTAACTGGTTTTTGTGTAATTTTGGCAGAATATTTTCTCGCTTTCAAATATGCTTGGTACAGAATCAGTTTAGCAGATAAATTTGGTATCTTGATGTCAAATCAAATACATGTTATCTTGAGAAAGTTTTTATTTCCAAGAACCAAATATTAAACACATCCTAAGCCTATCTTATACTGTTAAGTACCCCAACACATGAGCAGTTTTTTTTGGGGGGGGGGGGGGGGGGGTTGGGGTCAGACCAATATTCAGTGGAGTCAAATATACCACATCTGACACTGTACCCATGTGAAACCATTTGTGTGCAAATTATTGAGGGAGGTAACAATGCCACCCATTTTGGTAGCCCTGACTTTCATGGCATATCACATTTAGCTTATTGCTTTATTTACATAAAGGAATCTGGGCTGCAGTTGTTGATGTTATTAACTGGTTGAGGTTTCTTATATGAATTAACGATAACTTGGTATAGACTTTTTATAGAACATTGTTCCCAATGAACCCTAGAGAATATTGTTGAAATTTAGAAGTTGAATTATTTCTGAAATGCAATTTAATAACCACTTTTTCTAAATATTTTTCATGATTTTGAAACAAGAGCAAATATATAACTAGTATCACAGGATAATCATGTACCCATGTAAGTTTTTATAAACTGAAATTTGATTACTTTTAAGGTTGTTGATAATAATTACCATTTATTTTAATTAATCATTTTTTAATATAAAGTTTTAACTTAAGTAAAGTCAAGTCTAATACATTAAAATTTGATTCAGTCTTCAATTAATAAATTTTACTACTTGTATTACCAATAAAATAAGAAAAACTTATAGCTATGTGGATTAGATCATGAAATTTCTATTCTATTGTATTGTCAGTGGTATAATGGTTTAAATATCAAACCACAAGGATGAGGAGGATGGAGGGTGTAGGAAAGGCAAACTTCACCCTGTGATAAATGAGTGTTATTTAACACTATATGCAATCAAGTAATGTGCGCATACTATATTTGTTTGTTTCTGTGTCATTTTTCCTTTTGCCTGTGTTATTCAAACATTTTCTCTACTATCTTTCAAACTACCCTCCCCCAACTGTACTGAAAAACACTTGTATATAAAATCATTTTGTAAGTAAAGAGAAATTAAAAAAAACATGCCTAATTTTTAGCCCAAGTAAAAAAGGTCAAAATGTAGTTTACATGATACTAATGTCTTTACAGTAATTATAAAACTACAATGTGTGAAGTTTCAAATTCCCCACAGTAAAACGGTGGTGATAATACAGAAATTTAAATGTTTTCAAATTAATTGAAATTGTCCAGAACATGTGAATGCCCATTTCTGTAGTTGGCTTAAAAACGACACCACCTGTGGGAGTCTGAAGTCTGAAAGTAATTAGCAATAGGATCTGAGATGCTTAAGCAACCTTTTCCTTTTTTATCAAAGGAAGTACTAGGTACATGCAAACCTGACTGGGGTGGGCCACAGTTTTAATTTTCCTTCTCAAGCAACACCCCAGGCGTGAGCCATTCTCAAAATCATATCGAACCACTTGAGTTTTATATAGCTCCCAACTCTTGAGAAGGCAAATGCTGGTCCATGCTATTATTATTAAAAAAGTCTTATGGAAAGGTTTTCTATTTTTCTCCTTTCTATTTTATTATCTTTTGAGGAGAAGGGGAAGGGTAGATGGATTGGAGATAACGGATACCAACATAACATAAAACTGCTCTGTACAGTACGTTACATTTCAAATGTTTCCACCATGTGAAACAGGAAGATACACAGGCTAATAATCTTTCCAATACTGCCATTTGATGTTTTGGGGTGTCTTGTAATCAACGTTTCATTGCAACTCGATAGGTCTAGATCTCAAAGTGGAAATAGTTTAATATCCGGCTTAGTTTAAATATGATAGCCTGAGTTAAGCAATCTGTGCGTTTATTTGTTTTTACATGTAAACAAAAATTGAAGAAAAAAATCCAGAGTAAAATAAAATGGCACTTCGAGAGAAAGATTTGTTCTATCGCTGTACAAGAGATTGTAGTCTCCTGTAGGAATTTGATTACAAATATATATTTAATAACTACAATATAATAATCACACTGAACCCATGTGAGTACAACGACCTTACTGATGAGAGAATGCTGTTAGGTATTGGATAGGGAGTGAGAGAGGTGGAGATAACACCCTGCTAGTCTGGGGGAGCTCCTTCAAGTGGCGGGGGGGGGGGGGGTGAAAAGAACCGCCTTTTCCCATTAGGAGTAACATTATATGCACAAGGCACACGGGCAGGTTATCAGAAGCACAAAATAAAAACAAACAAAAAACAAGAGTTAACGAGAGAAAAGAAAGCTTTCACTTCAGCTGGGTGATGATGTGGCGGGTGCCCAAAACTTGTCACCGGCTTCCGCAAGGGAGGATACACTATGCCAGAACCCACCCCGGTGCCTGTACTTTTCAGTCATAAGTGGTATTTTAAATGAAGGCGGTATCGATCTCAAACAGGTTCTTTTAGTGAAGCCGTGCCTTATTTCAATTCACATGTATAGCATAATGGCAATTCAAAGATAACGCCAATCTTCATTAATTTCATTTTCCCATTTTTTTCTCCCCCAATTATACTATGACTTCTCCGTCAGTTGACTGACTATGAATTATATAGACATCCTATACATCCCTTCACATTACTAATGAAAATTAAAACCGAAAGGTTGGACTAAAATTGTATTGACAAAAAACCAACCCGAAGACAAGACTGAGAAGGAAAAAGAAAAAAACCAAACAGCCTTTCACGGAACAAAAAACGGAAGTTGCGGCGATTCTTTAATAATTTCACTTCAGTCCTTTAGAAGACTTACGATTTGTTCTTAGGGAGGAGGAGAGAAAAAAAATTAATCAACCTGTTGGCTTTTTGATCACTTGAAAGTCGATCGCTATAGCGTCGAGATAAGACCCCCGCCGCCGTCCGCTACACGCTTAATAAATTCCACCAATCACAGAGGCGAGAACAAGCCGTTTAAACAAAACAAAGCACCAATCAGGTGCGAACCTCTTAACATAAAAGGCCAATCGAGAGCTCGAGCTGTGTCGATAACATTACGCATGGGAATGCTATTTGTCTTAGAGTAGAGGGAAAAAATCTCGAGTCAAGTCGTGGAGTAGAGTTTTGGAAGGCAACATTTTCAGGAAACTGTGTCTGACTGCCGTAAAAGGAACGTTTTTTTAATTTCCTATACAAAAGAGGGGGAAAGTCTAAAAGCCAAAACAAGGTAAGTAATACTCTCACGTTGTTGTATTTAGCGTTTCATCTGAGTGCCTAGAATTTATACTGTTTGTTGTGCACACTAAGGAATGATAATAATAATTTGTTTTTTAAAACAGTGACTGCAAAAGGTCATTAGTAGCAGGCGAAAAGGGTTCATGTGTATTAAGTCATTAACCTTCTTCAACCTTTCTATACTCACAGACAATATTTGATTGAACGTAGGCTATATACGTCTGTATACCACAACGTCTGGATATCAATATCTGATAGATATGGAATCTAGGCTTATCAAAGTAAAATTTGACTGAGGATTGAAAGGTTCCAAGAATGATATAAAACTTGATAGTATAGTAACGAAGTAAAGAGAATGTGAGGTAAAGAAAAACTAACAGTCTTTAAAAAGATGTTTTGTTTACCGACATAGCTATGTTGCTAAGGAAACTGTAAAGACGAAAGAAAACAAAATACTTCTTTTATGAGACATTCGTACCATCACAATTACGTATATTATCCCATGCATCATGGCATTTGTCATTATTGTAAGAATGGCGGCAACAAGCACTTCATGTCAGAGCCAAGACTTCTTTGCTTATTTGGAAAATATTTATATAAGAATCCACATTTTCCTATATTGATTAATTGTTATTATGACAGCTAAATATGAGAAGAAAATATGTCCGACCATTTACCTCTCCCAGGAGGAAAGTATTCGTGTTTTTGTAATTTGCGGAATTTTTTGGTGCAAGACTACGAACTGATCACATAATGTCTGTACGTCTTTTGTGTAACGCTAATTATATAGAACATCTTCAATAAGTCTTAAAGGAGAGAACCCTTCTGAACATAGCCTGTGTTGTTATACAACCGTATTACCAACATGTTGTTTAGCTTCTTTTCTCTAATAAGCAACACCATTGTCCCAGGCTTTCTCTTGCGTACTTTCATATTCTGAAGAAGTCGCCATTTTGTTTTTTTGTCCCGTACTATCTACCTTGGCCATATTCGATTTCTCCTAGTTTTTGAATATTTATTCATGTATGTATGTGACTCTAAGATCGTTTCATTTTACCCCATTTATTGTAATCTCACATGAAATATAATGTTAATGGCAAAATATTAGCCCCCCCCCCCTCTCACTCACCGTCCCAACTCCTCCCACTTCAACTGCGTAACTCAATATCCATTGTTCTACTTCCATTGTTGTCATTGTTCCAATGTCTTACGTCTTTTTATCCACATCGCTAAGATCACACTTTAGTTGTCCAGCATAACACGTCAACACCATGAGTTAAATACATTTCATATCCCTCGTCACCACTGCTATAAGATATATTCTAGAAAAGTTATATTCATAACCATATCATATGTGTGTCATCTTGGCACTTTTGGAAGGCCATGCGCGCAATTAGATTAATTACGTTACGAAATATCTACTTTAATTGGTTATATGTGCGTGTTTGACGTCACTTCACATACCACGTAACCAGGTCTATACGCACCTTAGGGATCTACTTTGATGCATTTTAATGGTTAGCTTGTATATACATGATGTATAAATGACATAGGCTATTCAGTACGTATACCGACTGTTCACGCTATGCGCTAGGAATTTCTGAATAGGTTGTATGAGTTCCAATATACGTACATATACCTTTGCCGCCTGCAATTCAAAGCATTCGATTTATTCACAACCAGAAACGAATGTAGCATAATTCCTATACCATCCATTTATTTGAATTATCCAAATAATGTTTCGATTTTGAGTTCGTGTAACTAGACCATTTCTTACCTCTTGATTGCTTCATTGGAAAATTAAGCAATTTTTATATGCCCCATATTGAAGTATACATGTCTATATACCGGCAAACGAAAACTAGTTCAATAATAATTAGCTACTTAATCTTCAATGTTTTGTTTAGATTAACCATAAAATCAGAGAGAGAGAGAGAGACAGTGAGGTGGGGGTGGGGTGGGTGGGGAGGGTGGACTGGGGGGGGGGGACTGTTAACAAACTGCTTGTCTACTGCAATAAGCTTATGTAGATAAATATGTACCAGTTAGAGGGCGTGACGTTTCGATCCTAGCAGGATCTTGCTTCAGAGGCTGACTGAACAGAAAAACCAACTAAGAACACATTAAGAGAGACAAATGGACAGAGATGAGTTAAATTGGATAAATGAGCGATGGATATAGAGCAAACGATCGTCGTTTT
>JXUT01131215.1:0-16214 GCA_000934455.1 Apostichopus parvimensis
GCCGCCGTCGGGCCGACTTCGGTGCCGAAGCCGGGCCGCCGTCGGGCCGACTTCGGCTTGCTTGCTGGGTGGATTGAAGGTTTTAACTTCAATTACTTTTCAGCGGTATAATGGTTTCGTATTTGGTGGTGAGTGATTTTATCCACACACGAAAAAAATACATGATTAAAGGAAAGGGCACCTTCAGTGGAAGTAAACCTGATTTCAGTTGATGGGTTATTGGTTTTTCGTCATATATTCGGTGGATTGACGTTATTTGCTAAACGATCGCAAATTTTGGCAATTAAACTTTCAATGAAGTTGCTATACGGTCGCTTCTAACTAGGAAGAGGGTAATTGTGCTTACTTAACTCTGATGAATGCTTACAAACTTTTCCGTAAACAGCATCTTGAACTTTGGAAAAGCGCCCCCTTAAGCCTTAAAAAAGCCCTCGCTAATACATTAATGGGGGCGTTTTTAACTTTTCATTTTCCAAAATAGCCCCCAAAGCCAATTCTTAATTCCCTACCCTGCATTGCAAAGTGGGCCTATTTGAGCCAATTTTTAGCTTGTAAAAATAAAGGGTAATGTGCAACGAACTAATTTATCATTATTTAGCAATCGTTTAAATAAAGCTGATGGTTCCATGCCTCAATTTAAAAAGCAGACATTGGATTGGCCAATGTTTAGTACACAGGGGCGTAGCCAGTATGAAGCACTGTAGGCCCGGGCCTACCCCTTTTTTGGCCAAGTTATCTTTTTTTTTAAAACACCCATAATTCAAATCCATAAGCTTGCTGGACGAGTTTGAGAGTCTAGACAGGAAAACCTATTGAAATGAACCTAGCAAGAATATGGCTAAATTAGGTGACCTATTCTTCTGTCATCTAGGCTGTCATTTTTATCGCGTGCCGTTTCAATCAACACTCTACCCGCTGAAAAAAAACTAGGATCCGATCTTGTCAGTTTTTTTAACATCTAGTTAAGAACCTGTTTACGCAGATAATATTTCAGTTGAGAAACATTCCACAGTCAAATAAGCCTATCGTTGATTAACAGACTTTATAGAGCTGCAGCACTTTGTTGCCTGTTGTTACTGGCTTACTCTGTACATGTACCTTGCTAATTTTAAATTCATTATGTAGTATTGAATTACGTACTTGAGGTGTCTCAAGTTACCAAGGAGGCCAGGGAACCAGAAGGAACACTCGGGAAGGGCCGTTTCCGGCCATCTGGGGGGTTTATAAAAGCAAAAATTTTCTTGTACGCTCCGCGCCAACCGATGGTGGCGCTCCGCTCAGATAGTCATGCCACCAACTTTGAAAATCCTGACTACGCCCCTGGTACTAATACTGTCGACAAAATATAACATCGTCAAGAGTCACGAAACATTGAAGGATTGATTGTGTTTTTGGTTCAATAAGATAATTTGCCCAGAATTTTACCCCTCCACTTAGACCCCTTCCCCAGGACGGTGGTGAGTCATATATTCAGATATTTTGACTCAATGGGAAATTTCTTACAGGAAACACTGGTCCCAAGTCTTTGTTGAGGCCGGTGATGTGAGACTTAATACAAAAGATTCAATCGATTTCTTTACTATCAGTTCGGGCTGTCACCGTTTATTGGTGATATTATGGCATTTAAACTGCTTTCATTCCCCAACTGAATACGTGTATGTTATTTTCGGACTGAAAACGTGTCGGACTGAAAACTGTTTTTTTTCGGACTGAGAACGTGGATTTTATTTTCGGACTGAAAACGTTTCGGACTGAAAAGTCGTTTTTTCGGACTCACAACGTGGATTTTATTTTCCGACTGAAAACGTGTCGGACTGAAAACTCGTTTTTTCTGACTAAAAACGTGTATTTTACTTTCGGACTGAAAACGTGTCGGGCTGACAACGTGTACCCGGTTCGGTAGTGCCGTTTGGCCGTGACGTTTTGTATCCCGCATGGCGGGTCACGTAAAAAGCATCAAAATATATACCATCGCCTACACCACAGCGGTAGCTGGCTAAAAGGCCGATACTTCGTATATTCTTCGGGAATCCACCGGACATTTATGAGTGGGATGTAGCAATACAAGTTATACAACCCACCAATTACTAGCGTTTCGGTGCCTTGGTGACCAACCTAAAAAGATATCATTGGCGATTGGGTGATGGACTGTGCCCAAGGACCGGCTGTGACAGCTTAGAGAGTACCGCTCATGTTTTTGGCATTGTTGCTTTGTATTAAACTTATGGGAGTGGTTCCAGACCTGGACCGACCGTGTTACGGGAGACCGTTCATGGTCGGTAGGGCAGGGCTTTATTTTATATGGGGTAGACCCTCCAGTTTGTTCGGTTGCGGTGTTGCACCGCATTATTTTTGTTTGCTCTATTGTGAAAAAACATGTTTGGCGGAATAGATGCAATGTGGTTTTTAGGGGGAAATTTGCCAGTTGGCAGGCAGTCCTGGAGGCGGTGAAGTCTGACATTCGCCTTAAAATTGAAGGCGATTTTCGCCGTTTATCTGTGGCTGCCTTTTTTGGACGCTGGTGTGCTGGGGAGGGGTTTTTCGTTTCGCTGCGTGGGGGTCGTCCTTTTGTAGTTTTTTGAATGTTTGAGTGGGGGTCGGCGGGATTATGTTTTTTGGCTCGCTTGACCTGAGTTTCGTTTTGTCAGTAGGGGATGGTTCGGTAGTGCCGTTTGGCCGTGACGTTTTGTATCCCGCATGGCGGGTCACGTAAAAAGCACTCCTCAATAGCTCTCGCCAACTGTGCTTTGTCTGGCTTCCGGAATACACCATTTGCTTCAAAAAGCGAAGGGGGGGAAGGGACTCAATTCGAACTCCAGAACATCTCCCAAGGATAGGTCTCCAGCCCTCGCAATCACGAGTCTTTGGAAAAGCAGTGCAGGGTCAATTGATTCCTCCGTTGAAATCTTGACTGCAGATGAATCACCAAATGTCTTTGCTTTGTCCTTCCGTTTCAATGAGCAAGTAAACGCAAGTTGACCGACGAGTTTGTCAACCATCCTCTGCCCAACAACGAACAAGTCATCCACATTGACGTTCTGGGTAGCCTCTACTCCTGTGACGATATTACGAAAACTCTCATCATCTGCTGAGAACGGTTTGTATGTCTGAACCCTTTCTTCAAGCTTCCTGAAGTCTGAATGGTCTCTGGTCATTCTTGCTTCTGTACTGTCTTTGTGTTGCTCACTCGTCGTGAACGCATGATGGTTGAAGTCTTGTAGTGCAATGTTGTACTCCGATCAGACTGGTGACGACATTGTCCAGAGTGTGCGTTGTTCCTCCGTCATTCCAGATCCTCTGATAAGCCCACCTGTGGATTTTAGCGACCTCATTAGCGTTTGCTCTATCACGAGATCGGCACCAAGACCAGCCCAGCACTGGTCCGTTCTACGGATCACATGGAAGCCTTCCTGAAACTTTCGGAACACCTCTGCCGTGGCTCGACACGTGTGCTGTGTGACGCACTCATGTTAGTCATCACTGTTCTGGCTATGTGTATCAGGTTAGTCGTACGTAGGCTGCGGTGAGAAATGTTCCCATCAGCAACTTAGGATTCAACCTTCAACCATGGCAATCACATCATAGAACAGTTGATCGGTTGTGAAAATCAGATATTGGAGACTTACCTGACGGAACAGAATAACACTCTCGGTTTCGGAAAGCGGAGATCAGCAATTTTTGAATGTTTTCTTCCCGCTGATGCACATCCGATACGCTCAGCGAAGCGCGAGTTCGTTCCGACAGCTGACTGGTAAAACTGTAAGAGCGCCCCCTTCACTTCTATGAAACGTCAACTTCGTCACATACGTTACCCCTACGTCATGGTGACGTCATATGACATTGTGAATGTGCTCAATATGTAGTTTGGCATCATGTTCCTATAGGTTAGTAACACATTTCATAGGCCAAAATTTAGCATGAGGAGATTTTCTGTACATTGAAGCCTTTGGGGTCCGCCATTTTGGAATTATGCAAATTAACCCCTTTCCCGGGGTCCGATTTTGGGAGACTTTTTTTTCTGGAGATGTCAGTAACCTATAGAGCGACTTAAAGCAAAAAAACCTTTTGTTGCAATTTTTTGGAGGTTGAGGCCATTTTTGTCATATATTGACCCGACTAGTAACAAAGGCATCCAGCAGTGTCGTTCAATCTACAGTTGATCATGTGGTCTCTGAAACACCAAGTTTATTCTTTGATGTTATCAATACATTACCATTCAAAACAGCTGAGTTACTACAAGGTTTAGGGATACATGAGGATGATGATGGAAGGAAGACTCTCGTGGATTTGTTTGAATATGAATGAAAAAACATGAATACCCATATGAGCACTTGGAAACTGTTCATGAACAACATCAATATTTTGTACAAAGTGGCTATTTTATTAAACCACGTGAAATACCAATCGCTGTTGCATATTACCCACGCAAAAATGCACAAACTGGTCATGTTGTTGAAGTAGCAAAGCATGTTGCCTTCCAATACATTCCGCTGCGTGATCTTTTAAAATGTGTTTTGGAAAGTAAGGGATTCATGAGAACTGTTTGCCACTACCAGCCTAGTAATGATGAAGTGATGCGGGATTTTCACGATGGAAAGTTCTGTAAAGAATTGGTTAGATCTTCTCTAACCAATTGAACGTCAAACTTCTTTTGTACACTGAGTGCGAGATTACCAATCCACTAGGGTCGAAGGCAGGTTTGCATAAAATTGGAGTCATTTAATGCACAATACTAAATTTACCCCCTCAGTTTCGTTCTTCGCTGTGTGACTGTTTTCTTGTGGCATTGTACAATGCTGGGGATTTGAAGACATGGATTTGATCCTATTTTGCAACCTCTCGTGAATGACATACAGATGCTTGAGAGAGATGGATTGCAAATAACAACAGATGCATTTGAGGGGATTGTTCACATTAGTGTTGCTGAAGTTGCTGGGGATAACCTTGGTATGAATAGAATCTGGAGAGTTTCTACAGCAATCACTTTTGTAGGCATTGCAGAATGCATAGGAATGAGATGCAAAATGCATCAGTATCCAAAGCCTGAGCTACTTCGCAACTTGAAACAACTATAACGAAGATTTACGTCCCAATGACCCAGCCTCTACCGGTGTCAAAATTCAATTCCTTTTGAATGATCTGGCACACTTCCATGTAACAACTAATTATACACCTGGTTATAATGCATGACTTACTGGAAGGCATATGTGGTCTTGAAGTTCATCTTGTTTTAGGAAATTTAATGCAGGATGGATTCTTTGATCTTGACTTACTTAATATCAGAATCACTAGTTTTGACTATGCACCTTTTGATTAGGCCATCTGGACAGACTGCATCCCAGATGTGGTGTCTTATACGTTATCTTCCTCTTGTGATTGGAGACAAGTTCCGGAGGGTAACACTCACCTAGAACTGATTGTTATTCTTTTGGAATGTATGGACTTCATCTTCTGCCCAGAAGTTACAGCAGATGAAACACTGTTTCTTAAACATCTTATTGAAGACCATCATAATCACTCTTTGAATATATATCCAGATCGAAATTTGAAGCCTAAACACCACTTCATGACCCACTATCCACAACAGATGCAATTACTAGGACCATTAGACAATGAGGTTTGAAGCCAAACATAGATTCTTCAAACGTCTTGGTCACATAGTTTGCAATTACCGGAACATACTAAAGACTCTGAGCGAACGACAGCAAATGTTCCTCTGCTATAACATGATCACTGGAGTAGTTGAGGTGGGGCCTGGTTGTTCAACCATATTGGTATCACTGGATCGAGCATAATTCTTGAGTAGGGAACTTGGTATGCATATGTTTCAGGAGGTCTTTATTGCCAAATGCTGCATTGTTCATGGAGTCAAGTACTGCAAAAACCTATTAGTTGTCACTGGCAAATGTGATCAACAGGAGCCAATATTTCAGCATATCATCTATGTCATCTGTATTGACAATGGTGTCAAATTGGTCACAGATTGCAGAACCTGCTTGGTCTGTCATATCAGTAAACAACCTGTACGACCGTCAACCCTACCATGCAGCAAAATCATACCAGGCCACTGAACTTTGTTATGTTACTCTACGCCATAGAATTCCTTGAGCGATTACTTTCAAAGCTTTGACATAGACTCCCTTTGTGTACTGTGCTTTAATTTCTCCAACTTTAGACACCTGCTGTAATGAACGTCTCAATGGATTATGTACCAGACCTATTTCTCCCGACTACATCTACTCCAAAGAGATCATCACTGGACCCTACAAGTGACGATTCGAGCCTTGTGGAGAACAGTGTCCCACTGAAAAAGTTAAAATCTTACCATGGGGAGGTCATACCTGCCTTCGTGAGTATAAAATACATTTCTGCGAACTTGTCAAGCAGTGTACTGTATGTACTATTTATAGGCAATTAAAGGATTTCCAAATATCACATTATCTGCCATGAAATAATCTAGTACAGGATGTATCTGAATGACTATGAATTGTAAATTTTTTCTTTTGCCTAAATACTTGAAAGCAATACTGTTCTTCATCAAAAGACAATGAGGCTGGCATATGGCATACAGTAATATTCAGTATGGTACAGGTAATACAAGTGTAGTCAACATTCTTGAAATTGCAATGTGTTTAGCATGTGGCAGATGTCTTACAGCTACAGTAGGTCCCCCAAACCGTACCATTTGAAATTTGGATAGCTTTTAATCCCCATGAAAGGAAAATCCCTCCAAAATGTGTTGAGAAAGTTTAAGCTCCCTGGTGCTACAACTGCAGTCATGTACTGTGTCACTTGAGCAGGGTTGCTTTAAATTGAGTTGCCTTGTGAATTTCTTTACAGAACAAAATACAATTATGGAAATCATACTAGATCCTGTGTTAATCTGCAAAAGGTAACCAACATAACTTCCCAGAGATTAAATAAGGCAACAATCACCAAAAATAATATATAAGCACAAATTTATAAAACTTCTGTGATTTATGTATTATGTTAAGGTTACAGTATATTATTTAATATCAATTTATCAAAACAACTGGTTTGGTACAACACCAGCTGTCATTATATTATTGTCTCTATTCCATTTTTAAAGAGTGTCAGAACAATTCTCGAGAGCGACTCATCAGAAGGCGGAGATATTATAAAGGAACTAGAAAGTGGTGTGCTCCGTAGGAAGAGAAGGCTCAAAATGGTACAGATTCTTGTTGCCTACATGATTGAAAATTTTTGTGACAGGTAAGTACCTTTACTACATTATATGAGAGAAAGAATGTTCACTCATTGTCTGTCTGTTACACTGCTGCACCTCTCACTACCGTGATAGTGACCTCTGGTAACCTTTGCCAATGCCCTCACTGCCACTATAATATTTGCCGGACATTGAAGTTACATGCAACATGTACAGTATTTTGAGTCAAAAGGATAGTTCCAGTATGCATGATAGTTTGCAATAAAGCAGCTGGATGTTGGCCTAACCCTTTCATGTGAGGGTGATTTTACTGTATTATTGCCAAAGTGAAAAGTATTCCATTTCACTTTTTTAACTGGCTGCTGGCTTGAGATAAAATACTTTTTCTTCCTCTTTCAATTCATTACACACAGAACCACAACAGATATAAAAGTCAGGATGGCAAGAGCTATAATTCCGGACTTTCCTGTATTAAAAGATGAAGAAGGTCAAGGATTTGTAAGTAGTATGATATGGATCGTGCTTTTTACGTGACCCGCCATGCGGGATACAAAACGTCACGGCCAAACGGCACTACCGAACCATCCCTACCGAACCATCCCATACTGACAAAACGAAACTCAGGTCAAGCGAGCCAAAAAACATAATCCCGCCGACCTGCAGAGACAAAACGCCCAACCCCCCCACTCAAACATTCAAAAAACTACAAAAGGACGACCCGCACGCAGCGACACGAAAACCCCCTCCCCAGCACACCAGCGTCCAAAAAAGGCAGCCCCAGATAAACGGCGAAAATCTCCTTCAATTTCAAGGCGAATGTCAGACTTCACCGCCTCCAGGACTGCCTGCCAACTGGCAAATTTCCCCCTGAAAACCACATTACATCTATTCCGCCAAACATGTTTTTTTACAATAGATAAGGATCGTTCCATAGGGCTGAGCTGGTCATCTTTAGCTCATCTGAAACAGTATGTGACTATGATTGAAATCCAAAAACCTAAGTGTTCTCGGCCTTGTACTTTTTAAGTTGTGGTCATTTAAATTTCCGGTGCTACAACCACTTTTGCAGTTTCATGGACTTCAACATTTTTGGGAAACCAAGGAGCTGCCAACTTTCTTGGAAGGCGCTATAAACCTTACATAACTCTCTAGCCACATATAAGATGTGAAAATGAGTTGCTTTTAGATTGAATTACCCATATTCAAATTAAATTCTCATCTTCATTTTCTCCTAAAAGTGTAATTGATATGAGGCATTGTTGTTTGCCTCAGATACTCATGTTGTTTGTCAGTGATGTATTTTGTAATCTTTTGAAAGCTTACAGATTATTTCTTGGGTGTTGCTATAATCACACAGGAAGCTTGGTATTCTGCAAGTGGTTGGCTCGAGGAAGGCTGCGGAATGTTCGCAGACGCACAAGTGGTACTAAGCGAACTGCCCAGGTTCCAACTGTTTCAAAGATCGTGAAAGTTACCGCGTTACTGCTTTTAGCAAAATAAATGTAATTAACAAGTATTACAACCAACATTTCATTTGGACAGTACGTTATATTGACTATTCTTGCCAAACAATTATACATCAAGTCAAAGTATGGAATAATGGAACATTTTAATCACTATTAAAAGTGCAGCATTTCACAAGTAGCACGTATCCAGCATGTAAGTCAAATCCAGCAGTCCAAACACCTAAGATGGCCGTGACTGGGACATACCATATGAGCTGTCTGGCTTCATCCTTTGTTTTGTTTTGTCCTTAGTATTATGAAACCTTTTTATATTTTTCATTGCAATACTTGTGTGTCAAATTAATAGAAATTTACCATACCTCATCAATAATGTTGGCCAGACAGTTTGCTATTTAACTACAGTATTAATCACATGTAATTAATGAACTATTTGTTGAAATTCTCTCATAATATTGAGAATTAAATGAAAGGAATCTTGAGATATCTTATTCCATATAATACCTTTATTTCTCACACAGACTGCCCTGTAAGTGAAACAGACGACTATGCTATGAAAGAATGGCTAAAAAAATCACATTGAGCCACTCTCTCAGGTGCACGAGTTCATGGAGAAGACAATAAAACGGGCAGAGTGGATCCGGGTAAATCCTGGTTTATCAATTTCGTCAATCCTTAAGGAGTACCCGAGGCTTATTGATATTCCTGGCACAGTAAGTAATTGTCAATACTTTTGGTAGCAAATATTACAACAGGCCTCCCACTGAACCATTAAACAACTCAGTAATATCCAATATCGCAATTGAGACGCGCATATTTAAAAAAATTGGCCCCATTTGCTATGACAACCTTAATTCACAGGTCCCCTTTTCCCTTAAAAGAAAGTACACATTTTTTGCTCATTATCTCTTGACTAAATATGTGTTGTGTTAAGATATACGGATGAATGAAAGATGGATAGGTGGGTGGAAAATTGAATATCTTGTACAACCCATTTATGAATGTGCTGCATTTTCTCTCTCCCTCTGTCTTCTAAAATTTTGCCCGAAGGTGACCATATTTGAATATCTGCCATATTTGGGGCCAATGCAGCATACCTTCAAAGTGTTCTTTTCCAGCAAGTGTTTATTTAAATGTTGTTTTTCCTGTTTTTTGAAGGTTGGCACCAACATGCCCAAATACTTGGAGGAGTTGACAACCGCCAGCCTTTTGTCTTAATAATGGGTGATCGGAATGCTGCCCATCAAACTTTTGTTGTGGCGGATGGGCATGGATTAGAGCAGCAGACCCTACTAAAGGCTCTTGATGTTTGCTTCAAGTTGTTCTATGTATTAGACCTTCACTATCCGTGGCAATGTGCGGTGACATGGGAGTTTGTCCAGAAGGTTCTTTACGGACTGGACAGTAAAGTCAAATCGAAAACATCACCTGCCGTGATTGCAATGAGGGCTGCATTGAATGCAGGAATGGATGACTGATGCCAGAAGCTTGAAACATCATCACTTATCTCCAACTATTGTTCATTCTTTTTTATTGTAATGGTTTGTAACGTGTGGAAACTTGCCATCAATATCATTCGCTTGTTATAACTTTTCTTCCTATCTACAGTACAATAGTTGGCCTATCTTTGTCAACATTTGTAGCAATTCTTCCAACCAGTCTCCTAAGAGGAATCTACAGTCCTACACATACGGGTTTTTAAGTTTTCAATACATCGTAACTACAAATCAGCTTTCAAGTTGTGTGTACTTATCTGTCAAAGACCAGAACTATGCATTCAGTTAGTATTCATTGTTCAACCTTAGGGACAGGTGAGTCCATCAAGTTTCTCCTCTGGTCCTCTATAAAACTTTTTGTTTTACATAGACAGGACTTTTCAGTTCATGAAAAATTTCTTAACACTTTTTATTTTCACTGATAGCATGATAAATCAAAATCAGTTGTATATTTTAAACTTCATAGACATTGTATTGCTGTTCATGGAATCAAGGGTCATTTGGCAAACTGAAACCGTGATGAAAAGTTCAAACTATGATTAAATCTTACTGAAATCAAAACTTGTTTGAAGTACATAATTTTCATGGTTCCATGTCAAAAGGGAACACAGGTCAACATCTGACAACCTTGTAGCACAAAAATGACATGTCATGCGAAATTCATGTATGGTTCATCATAATATAAGAAACCTACGTTGTATTTGATTGCTGTAAATGGGTTTTGAATAATAATGACTAAACATTTTCAGCAGTTCAAAAGATTTCCCTATTCAACTGCTGGAATATTTTAAGAAAAGATGACTAAATGCGGAGAGTTCTTCAACCTCAGAATATTGTAATAATCTCTACACATCTCATTGCAGTAGTACAACATTATTTTCCTTAAAAGTAATTAATTACTTGTAGTTATATGCTTACTTTAAACTTCGAATCTTTCACCATGTGTGCTATCCATGTTTCTTGTAGTAATTTTAGCTGTATTTTTTTTAGTAGTAATAGCTTTACTTGAAGTATGTGAAACACTTGCCATAATATTGTTTTAATGTTTACATGTTTACTTATTAATATGATACAAACACTGGTAAAAGTATTACCTTCTTTATATCCGTCCATTATGCCTCTCATTCTTCGAATGCATTTGCCTGATTATAAATCTATAGATGTTTTACAAATAGATAGTTACACCCTGGATTTTTTTTTTACACGTTTTTACTTGTTGGCGTTTGAATTTGTTGTTCCGAATATGTACTATGCCACATTACAATGCTTTTGTTATGCAATATCCAGGGAAATGACAGTTTTTAATGCCTGATGCATTCATAAGGAGAACATCTCAGACAGCTGATTAGGTTGAGGGTATGTATCTAACAAGGATTCTTAGTATTTAATTTACCAGAAATGTGTTAAGTCTATAGGCTGTTTTTTGTCCTGGGCCTAGGTTATTAAGGTTAAACCTGTGACATTTTTTCCTGGTTATAAACTCACCATTGTCCCTGGTCACTAACTGACCATTATTCCTGGTCACAAACTGACCATTCCCCTTGGTCACAATTTAACCAGGATCTCGGTCAAGCTTATTTGACCAGGATTTCCTAGTCAAGTTCACCAGGATTGTGCAGGTGGCATATTGACCCGGAACCTGGTAAAATGTTGACCCCATACTGGTGTATTTTAACCAGGGCTTCTTTAGAGTGTAGCGGAGCTGATGGGAAGCTGTTAGGTTTGCCTGAGAAAACTACACCAGCCTCCCTAAAAGTCAACAGGGCAGGGCGCGAAGGTGTATTTACATGGTGGGATTGGTTCAATCCCACCATCTGCCAGTCTGGTAAGTCACACAGTGAAATCACTGTGATATATTGCCCACTGAATCATTGAAAATGAATTACATAATAAACCTACTACCACCAATATGCATTCTGTTGTCCAATGAGATTAGATGGATACGGAATTAAACTGCCGATACTCCCCAAACAATATTACTAGGCCTATATTTCATACAAAGAATATGTAATTGTATTTTGTCTGACCATTGTCTGCACCAGGTTCCCTGGTTTTTTGGTGGAACCAGGAGCCACCTTAGGTTTACCAGGAGACAGAAATCAGGACAAAGATGAACACAATTAAGAAAGTTTCAGCTTCAGTCTACCCATTGGCGTGTGTTACTTTCAGTAAATGGCAAGCGTTACTTTGCTAAAAAAGTGCTGCCTGGTAGTGTTCTTTTGGGTCTAACAGGTGCTATTTGGCAGGTAATAGGTGCCAATCGGCCCTGTAAATTTCACCTTTGGAAATGACACTGCTAATACCTGCTGATAACCACAATGTTTCATGTATGTCGGGAGTGTGCCCTTCACTCAACTACTGTATGTTTATACTTTGCTTTTTACGTGTAAAGAAAACGGACACGGACCAAAGGTCAACAAAAGCAAAAACAATCCCAGTCTGTTAAACAACCACAAAAACCCAACCGAAAACCCACAAACAGAAACCTCTCACCAACCCACAAACGTATACAATGCAGCGTTCAACGTAACGTGAAAAGGACACGGACCAAAAGGCCAACAGAACCAAAACAACAAAGCTCTACAAACCAGCCCCAAAAAGCCAACTCCAAACCACAAACAGAACCCCCCAACCCATATTATCTAACGACCACACAACCCCCTCTCCCCCACCCCCCCCACACCTAACAACTAACTCACTCCAATATTCATCCGGGGTACGCCGTCCCGATAGTAGACGACAGGCTTGCGCATTACCTGCGAAGTTTTCCCAATATGGGTCTTTTCAGGCCCCTGGCAGTGTTCCCCCTTTTCCTACGAGCTAGCAGAGTTCTTAGCTCCTCGTGAACCTTGATCGAGTGGACCTCCCTGTCAGGAACAGGAGGTCCACTAGCGAGCATCGTGTCCGGTATAGCGGAAGCGGCTGCGGGTAGGGTGGAAGGGCCACTCGAGTCAATGAGATCAGTGGCCTGTTTCGTCTCATCAAACCAATCGGAGGACTCCTTAGCCACAACTAATAAGGCTGTAGTGCAGTCCTCCATTGGCGAGTCAGAATCTGGGCCACTTAATGTCTCTTGGGCCGGTTGACTCGGGGCCCGACTATTATCACCGATAGCGGGCGTAGCTACCGGTGAACCAGTACAAGCGGCTTCCTGCGCCGCATGCCACTCCGCTAGTACCATCTCCGCCGTTTTGTCCTGCTGTGCCTCAGTGGGCAGGCTGGCAGTCTCGGCAAGCTCGATCAGGGGAGATGTCGGACACGAAAGGGGGAACAAAGCCTCCACCGGGGCGCTAGTGTCGGACACTGGGGCGATGACAGGAGCATCAGGTGGTACGGTGTCAGAGGCCGGGACAGGGACCGCTTCAACCACGCCCGTAGCCGCTCTTGCGGCGTATGAGCGGTCTGGGCATAAACGATATCCCCTTTACACTCGGCCAGGGTATGCCCAACCTGTAAACAGCGGCTACACCACTTGTTCGGGCACAACCTGGCCTCATGCCCTTCTGGCCCGGGTATGCAATGTGGGCCCTGTGCCCATTAGCCCACAAGGTAGAGGGGATATCGGACTTGAGTTCGACTCTAGTCCCGGTCTTGACACCCTTACATTCAAGGAATTCCGGCTCCTCGTAGCCGGTCACTTTCCCAAAACGCCCCAGTGTCCGCACAACAACCTGTTCAGACATGTCCAGAGGGAGGTGGAGGACTGTCACCCATACCGAACTGTGATACCCCAGCCAGCAAGCCGACGTCGGGCCACCGGCGGCATATCAGCAGCGGCAAACCGCTTCATACCCGCCGGTGGGCCGACGTCGTCTAACACGCGGTTGCCGACGTCGGCCTGCCGCCTTCGGCCCGGCGGCGGTGAGCAGCCGGCAAGCCGCCCTCGGTAAAGGAGCGGTTTACCGCCGGCGGATGAGGGCCGAGATGCCACCGGCAAGCAGCATACCGCCGGGCAGGGACGTAGCTAAGGCCTGATGATTGAGGGGGGGGGGTATTGTCTGAAATTCCAACTGGATTGGTTTTGGAGCAAGAAATTTTTTCCGATATGTTTGTACACTGGCCCTCACTTCACAAACTTATTAATCACTCTGGCTTAGCAAGTAAGCAACTGAGTAAAGTTATATGCTTGTAGGCTACATAGACTACTAACTACAAAAGCTATGTTAATGTATTAAAGGGGAAATTTTGTTTTCCAACAATTTATATTCGACGACAGAGTGAATTACCAAAATATACAGTGCTTTTTACTAGCACGCTTAATATTGTTTTCTTGGGGGGGGGGGGGCTATTTATCACTCACATGAAAAAATTTTAATTGTTGACTTCATTCCAACTGAGCATTTGGAATGAAGCTAATTATTTTGCAGAAAAATGTCCAGTTGACGAGATTGTCAATTAAACATTGTCAGAACATTTTTCAATTGCTCAGTTAAAGCAACTGAACAATCCAACATTTTTTCTGATTTTGATAAGATTTTATCTTGTTATCTGAACAATTTACTGAAAAATGTCAACTTATAGGGCAAAGTTTTTCTTATTGATGGCACTTTTAAGCTTCCGTTGTTTTAATTGTATACCACAGAGACAATGTATATCCTGAACTTACTTGAAGCTAGCGAACAGGGTGAACCCACCTAGTACCAAAATTAATACATCAATTAACCGAATTTAAGCTGGCGAACGTTGTACAATAGTTCTATTATTATTATTTTTTTTTTTAGAGTATTCAAAATCATACGAAGTTTTGTATGGTGGAGTATAATGATCGCGAGATACAATTTGTCAATGTGACAAGGAAAACGTGGTAAATATGACTGATGAAAGGTCAATTTTGACCGAAAATTTGAGGTCAATCACAAATTACAAGAATATGTGAAAATTAGAGTGCGACAGTCGCACTAAAATTTTCCAACTATCGTTAGTTTTACCAAGATTGGGGGGGGGGGTGAGACACCCCCACCCTCTAGCGACGTCGCTGCCGGGGAGCCGGAGGCGTCATGCCGATATCGCTTACGTATTTAACACGTTTTGAGTGACCTGTTCATAATGTTAGCTGGAAATTTCTCGGTAATACATAAGCAAATTAAATTTGCCGTCAGATTATCGTTCTATAACATAATCCTAATAACAGATCCGCTTGGACTTATGGATTACGTGTTAATTGTTTAAACCATAATTATATAGTTACACCGCATGCAGTGATCCTTTGCAATCTCTTAACACTGCAAATGTTTCATATATGAATATAACACCGGCCGTTCGGCGCCGCGTGTATGGCAAAGCCATATAGGACAAACACCGCATAATATAACCCTTTATTAATAAGATTAATCTCCTCGTATTAATTCGAATAGATACGTGTATTAAATCATACATGGCATGTCTTATAGCTGTCACCCACATTAGCCTCGCCAGTTCAATAAATGAGAGACATCAGCATGACTTAATACGCGTATATATATATTGGAATTAATACGTGTGCATGGACTTAGCCAGGGGGAGCAATCACTCCCGGAACTACCCACCCCTCCACTTTGAGTACCTCGAAAATTAAAAAGTAGGATATAAAAAGCCTTCTTTTCAGGATGAAGGAAGCTAAGCGACCCTTCTCAATCTTACCCCTGGAAGTTCGTCTACTACACACGGAGGCTTAATAGGAACATAGGAAGGAAAATGATTTTTTTTTTTATCTCATAATTTTTCACTTTGTATCTCGAAATTTTGAGATTAAAAGTGAAAGAAATCTCTTTTCATCCTATCAAGTATATTAAAATATTGACTTTAAAGTCAAAATGTTGACCTTTATATTGTACCTTTTATGTCACGATTTTGACTTTATATTAATACGTGGATATCTTTAGAACTTATGATAGACTAAAAATATATACAGGTATCTGTTCGAGTTTATACGCGTATATATTCAAATTAATACGCGGATATATTATGCGGTGTTTGTCCCACATGGCTTCCCATACGCGTGCTTTTTACGTGACCCGCCATGCGGGATACAAAACGTCACGGCCAAACGGCACTACCGAACCATCCCATACTGACAAACGAAACTCGGGT
>KN892805.1:2415-26269 GCA_000934455.1 Apostichopus parvimensis
AAGATTCCCTTTATCCCTCAAAGATGCTTTTTTGTTAATTACGGCATTTGCAAGATTTTATAAATCAATCAAATTCAAGAGGCTATAGATACATAAATTGTAACAAGTTTCCAAATATTGATTTTGGACTTTGGGGGGGGGGCACAGCCAACAATAGAAGTGAAACAACCTCTGAAAGGTGGGGTGTGGGAGGGGGGTTTGGGAGGGAGGGGGTTTGGGAGAGGGCATACAGAGATTTCTCTTTTATGACTCATGTGGTTGTTCTGGAGTATAAATGATGACAAAATCTGTTATGGTCATATTTAGGAAAAGTGCAAATCATTGCTGAAGAAGGGTTTTTGTTGTTTTTTTCCCATTAATGTTTATGAGTAGAACATTTCACAGTGTTTACTGCAGTTAGCCTACACATCCTATGTCCTTCTGACAAACTTAGTTATTTGGGCTTGATATTTTAATCATTTAATAGCAAGCAGTTTCCATACACTGAGCAAATTCCCAAGAAGAAAATTTGAAATTTTTAAGTTATTTGTTAACGTTACCACATTTGTATGCAATATTACCATACCAAACAGCACCATATTTGTACACATTACCACAAAAATTTATTATCCCCTCGCTCCTGCCCGTCCATATTGCATTCTCCCCCCCCCCACCCCCCACCCAACTCCCAAGAAAAAAGTTGTTCACATTCATTTGGCATTACTACCATGGATCAAACACAACATCCCTGTAAGTCGTGTTATCTACTTGTATTACAAAGCAGCAAAAAAAAAAATCCAAAATCTTTGCCAAATCTTACCAAAACAACCCTAAACAGGCTGCTTGTGACGATTAAAATACCGCCACAGAGAATGAGTAACGTTAAATAGGAAGGCTGCCCAGAAAACAAAAAAGGCTAGGATTACTGGGAAGACACAGATGAAGAAAGATATTAGGTATCCACTCGATGACAAGACAACCCATTTTAATCTAGTTCACTGTAATCTAGAAATGTTGATTAGTCCCTACATCGTTTGATCCAGTTTTTGGGCACATTAGTTAAGGTTATATCAGCCTTTTGCACTGCAGAAAGACTTAAAGCTTTCCAAATTTGTGGCAACTCAATATCCTGGCTACGAAAATGAGAGCCATGTCTGTTTAAAAAAAACAAGAAGTTATTACAGCCTGCGAAAAAGCCATTACTGATACATCATGAAGCAAATTTAACTTTGAGAGAGCTTATGTGTTTTATAAACATAGATCTGAAGTTATAGCCAATCAATTTTAATCATTTATTTTTGTTTTCATATTTTTCAAACAGGAACATTACTAAATGTTGCAAAGGGTGATGAAAATTCAAGACTGCTAGAGGGAGAGAATTTGGTGCAGGGTGATCACCGGTCTGCTAATTACAAGAGGGATTTTAAGTTCTGCAGGTATCAATAGCAGAAATACGAAATAAACAAATGGTGTTAATTATCGATGGCAAAGGGTGCATATACATTATATCTGTCTATACATCAGAAGCTTTTGATATTTTCTATCATCCTTCTTCGATCCTTTTCTCCTCTCAGCCACCAAGCAATTTTTATATTTGTTTGAAAATCAGAGTGCAGGACACGGGGGGGGGGTTACAGGAGGGGTGGTGGGGATGGGAAAGTTTAGTTTTTCTCACTTTCACGATTCGCTCTCAGAAGAAATAAAATATGTGCTAAGTAGCAGAGAAGAGAAAAAAGCATTTTACGACCAATCAAAGTAGGAATGCCAAGAACAGGCAGTTCTGAAAATTCTGAAATGAAAACTTTAGTGCATTTTATCAACATATTTTCAGTCGTTTTGAATGATTAACAAAACTACATGATTGCATAATTGCTACATTGTCAAATATCAATTGAAGCTTAAAAAGCATCTTTCTTCTTTATTTTTGAAGATGAGTGTTTCAAATTATTTGGTTTTTCATATTTCACACAAAGTAGAAGTTTTTCAGTAGTTCAAAATTATGTTCCCTTCAGTAGGATTTTTAACCAATTGCTAACAACATGTACCGCACTTGGTGTACCTCTTCCATATGTTAATTCCATTGGCCAATTTCAAACCTGCTTTTTAGGAGCTATATCTTTGGCTAATTTCGTCTGCAACTTTTTGATCAAGTTTTCTCATTTAAACCAATAGGGAGACAACAGACATTGCCAAAAACCTAAAACAGAATAACACTTCTTTTTTTTTCGAGAAACCGCAACACTTAGCACATGAACTTAGCTATAGTACAGCAATGTTTTAAAACAGAAAAATTCAGAAAATAGTTCACTTTTCTCGTCATCCCTCTTGCGACCACCGGTTCATCTTCATTATCTTTTTTGCTCTGCAGAAAACTGACAGATGCAAAGAAGTTTTCTGCTCGCCTGGTTTTGATGTCATAACCGGAGACTTGCGACTATACACCAGCCACGGTCACCCGAAAAGCTAATTGGTCGCAGGTGAGCACGTTATTGCAATTATTCCCGACTGAAATCCATGGCTGGTTTGAGACTCCTGGAAAATTAACACTAATGTTCCTCTGCCTGATTGGCTTTCAGAGAGATAATTGCTTTTGGACCCAATGAACTATGGTAAACTTTAGAGTAACGAAATGTCAGAGAAAAATGATCCCGTAAACGTCTATAACAGAAACTGGACGAAATATTTATCAACATTTCTTGCAAATAAAAAATTTATGAAGAGAAAGAGAGAGAGTCTGAAAATGTTGAAGTTTGTAGCGAGGGATGTCTCGAACTGTATACATGGATGTGTATGAATGCAGCTGGCGAAGATATTAATTATAAATATATATTAAATATACTGCAATTATGATAATACCACGACAATTAAGGCTGACAAATATCTTTGGTTTATGCCATTAAGGTTATCACACACTTCTTTGTAACCACCTTGCTGTTATTTTAAATAGTGTACTTGGCCTAGAGCTGGCTGTAATACCCAGCATACGATCTGAACCTATGGCTAGACATTAGCCTTTGGTACATTGCAGGTTAGTGCTGAAAACTGAAAACCGCCGGAGAGTAAAACTAAAGGTTTTTCGTTGAAAAGAACGTTTTTGAACATATAGTCATGAAAATATATGTCAAAAAAAAATATATGTTTTATGAATTTATTCCTATGATGATTTTTTCCACTTTTTCTAAACTGAACTTGACATTTCAAGGACTTTAAGGGACCCTCCCCTCTCCATTCCTCCCACCAAAAACAATAGAAGTATGTTTTTGTTTGGCACAGTGAACTGTGAAGCAAAATTGCTGATTATAAGTTTAAGAAAGAAAAACAAAAAAACTGAAATTTGCTACAAAGAAAAGGAGATGAGAGCACTTTCATACACAACCAATGAGATTGGTTTACAGTTGGTTTTAGGAGCTTGTGTATATATGTCCAGACTTTTCAACATTTACATATGAGGGTAATGAATCAATGACACCACGACAAGTAAAAATGGATTTTCAGCTCAATTTCATTCTTGGAGTAAAAACGATCAATTTCTCCTTGCTTTCTGTGTCGCTGTGGGCTATGCGGGCATGGAAACGGTGTATGGACATATAATGTCCTCTATAATATATATATAGATATATAAATATGCTTATATATAGATATATATGTTTATATATAGATATATATGTATATCTAGATCTAATACAAAATTTGTTTCAGGTTTTGTAATAAATTATTTCGATCTTAGCTTTGACAGCTGGCTTTACACAGTCGGCTATTTTTATATGACTCTTTGGTATTGCAGTCAGCAATGCATTCACGGGGATGTGTAAAATTTTATTTGCAAAATGGAATAGGATAGTTAGGCTACATGTTTTCTCTACATGTATATACATAGACTGCAAACAGACAACAACATCACCCAGAGAGGTGTGCGCATGTGTGTGTGTGTTCATGTGTAAATGGTATGTGTAAAACAGATTTTCATCTGGGACCATATGTCATATGTGCACTGTCTATGTCCAGGTAGTTACGTTACCATCTTCCCTGCCCATAGCAAATACCACCCGAGTCCCCTGTTCTTGGCCAAAAACAGGGGAGATTGAATAGCTACTGGTACTATTTCAGTGGTCAAGTCAAATTTGTCTTCACACAGGTGCTGTGCCATAAGAACAATTGTGTTTACAATCATACGGTGGCTGGTCAATTAATTAGGTGCGCTCAAGGATGAGTCCAAATGGCAGTACTTTGGGGTAGTTTATGCTATCAAGTAAAAAATTATTAATGCTCGAGTGAATTTGATTTGTTTTTCTATAGGCAGGCTTGACCGTCATGTATGAAATATCTGAGTCTTGAACTAAATAAAACCTCAAATCTATTACTATAAACACCTGACTACTACCTAAATGACTGAGTGACTGGAATATACAAAACATGCATAATGCCATGATGACAATAGTTAGGGTTACCTCATTGAAACCTCAAATCAATTGCTATAAACACCAGACTACTACCTAACTATTAAAACGACTTAGTGACTGGAATATACAAAACATGCTATATGCCATGATGACTATAGTTAGGGTTACCTCAGTAAAACCTGAAATATTTGCTAGACACTGAACTTCTTTACTGACCTGTTAAAACGACTGAGTTAGGAAATCTAAAATATACAACTAAGCACCTGACTATACTCAGTTTACACACCTGACTATATGAAAATGACTGAACAACTCGGATACACTATGTAACAAAGTAAACCCTTAGAATATCCACTGCTATAAAACATGGACAGGATGCAGATGGGATCATGAACAACTATATTATTTTATGAAAACTTCTTTACTTTACGGAAGCGAGACTTATGAAATACCTATAAATAACTCTCAAATATGAAACTGAATCGATGTTACAAACTTAGGCAAATATTCTGACTGCATGATATTAAAGTTTATTCAAGCCACATAAAAGGTAGCTCAGGGAGAACGTAGTACTCGAGACAAATTTTAATTTATAAGCATCTCATGAACAGCAAGTTAACAGCAAGGAAATTCTTTCCACAGTAGAACCACGACTGACGAGTCAGTTTGTTTCAGCAAATCTGAAATGTTTTCTGGTTGCTAAGTATAGTAACAAACTGAAATCAACGATTATTTCCTGTTAGACCAAACGGAAAATGCAGACATGCTCTAATACTTTTAGCAAAACTGAAAATGCAGCTTGCTACTAACACTGAGAATTAATGAAGAATGCAATTATGTTTATTACCAATCGAAACAAGATTTTATAAACTTGTGGTGAGAAACTGAAAAGGAAAGCTCTTTCATTGTCCTTTCTATAAATTGTGTGCTAATTGCAGATTTGACCTACATCCTATAGCATTTTTACAAAATTTTTCTTTAATACTTTTGATCAAGACTAACTTTAAACAGACTCTCTACATGAACATAAAATTAAGGTTAACGCTAAACAATCTGACTCCTCGAAAACCTCAGAAAATGGAGACGCCAAACCGATGTTCTAATTAACACTGAATTTTGATGATTATATTAACTTCTTCTTGCAAATATTTCACCAATCAAATATTCCCCTTTCAAGGAAATCAAAAGAATTGGTGTAATTTGTTTGGTTATCTATCATTATTAAATCTTTCTGACAGATGCAATAATCTTGTCCCCTCACTAAAAATTTCAAAATGGAAACCGTCAATGGATAAGTTCCCCCTTTTATTCTCCTCGCCATTCTTGTAGAATCATCCCATAGGGACAAAAAACCTTTGCCTTGAATCTTTTTTGCCCTTTTCCATCGCCCCTAAGACAGATTCCTTTAAAATATTACAAATTTACTTAAAGGTCATCGGTGTTACGACCACGTTTTTATTCACTATGCTAATATTTGGCTTAAAATTTGCAAAATATTCCCCTTCCTGGAGTTTCTGACTTGTTGAATTATCCCCAGACATTTCTGGAGTGTTAAACTAGACAATGTCAATGTCTCAATGAGGACCAAATTATTTGGCTAGACTTCAAGGGATCACATAACAAACTTGCCTCCTTCCTTATAAGGCCATAAGTTTCAAATCTTAAAGTTATATGGTCCTTTCCTTAAAAGAACAAGCATTGTAACATGTAAAGCATGTTAAATTTATTTACTGCAAGATTTCAGTAAAAACGATATTTCTTCTCCATTAAGATATTAAGTGTGTGTTTTCTGGCTTCGTGCACTGCAAGACAATTACGTCATGTTTCATATTAAAAAACACTCTCCTTTAAACCGAAACAACTCTAGACAGTTTGCTTCCCTTCTAATGATATGCAAATTCGGCCTAGCTACAATACTATTAAAGTTCATAGAGGCCTTTCCCTGTCTAGAGTAATAACACTCTTGTTTGTTTCGCAAAAGTGACATACTTTCTTTGAGGCATTGAATCGTATACTTTACACGGAGGGCATTTGCAACGCATGGCATTACTCTGCAAGATTAAACGCAAAAATCTGCTCGAAGAACTGACGTATATCCCTCGACGATCTGTTCGGTCGCATATATACCTCAAGACTTTTCCAATTTTAACCGAGTCGCCGTGACGATATTCTAGTTGTCAGTCGGAGACCGTGACGGTAATACGGCATGACCATGCAGTGTGTCGAGGACAACCCGAAGAAAAAGACGGGCCTCCCGGGAAACTGTCACTACGGATATGTCATACTCGTAGCGCAGTGGCACTTTTTTAACTCTGATTTACCCCCACCGACATTACTTCACTTTGGACGGATATTTAGGTCGGCTTGTGAAAATATGTAGGTTGCAGTAGCCATGGCGATTTATGCTGTACACCATGATGACACGTTGAGAGGAAGAAAAAGGGTCATTGTTTAATTTACAGCAGACGTTTCGAGTACAAAATCACATATTTCTCCTTCTTTCGTGTAACAGAGGATAACGGGCTAAGAGGACAAAAGAGGGGGGGGAAGGGGGAGGAGGGACAGGGGGAGAGAAAGGAGTTCAAAGAAAACGAGATAAAAGACAAGGAGCAACATCTGAATAGAAGGAATGCAAATTTGTGGTGAAATGGCGGAGAAATTATAAGCTTAGGGTTGTACGAGATGAGATTCCTAGCCTATAAATCATTAACAAATTTATGCCCCTGGGCAAGTAAGCCTCATAATCTCCATAATCTTCACCCAGGATATAAGAAAGAAGGTGGATCTGCAAGGTAAGTTCAAGTGTAGTTACCTGTGCAGATTTGTGGTTACACCCTATGAGACTTCCTGCACTGGTCGTTAAGATAGGGTTATGGTTAATAGGCGCACAGATATGTGGCACAATGCCACAGAATGATAATTCTTCGAGCCCTGACACTACTAGAACAAGCGAATAATAAATTTCGCCATCCTATACTTCCATTAATTTAATATCCCTTCTTTCTTTCTTTTTGCTTCTTAATACTTTATAGGAAACGAGAAAGCTGGAGAAAGATGATATATGCCACTGTTACTCGACTCAAATCGGCTCTTTAAGTCCCTCCGACTTTTGCTATCAAATTTTCTCCCCAGCCACTTCTCACATTTTTGCCATCTTGAATTAATTTTCTTCTACTTGATGGAGCCAGAGCTGTGGATGAACTTCCCCGATTGCGTGCTCATTTCTTGTTCATAAACTCCATCTCCCCCTATCTATCCCTCCAATTTCTGTGATCTGCCGATTCATAGTCTCCAGCTCTTTTCTTTTCGATATTCTCGTTCCGTTTGGATTGCCATCAGACGAGAGCAGTTATTATCATTTAATTATTTAGAAAAATACCAACAATTGGGCACAGACCCTGGACAAAGTAACGGGAAAATTTTTTATCGTGAAATTCACAAAATAACATTAGAAAGTGCTTAAGCAGTAAAATTCAGGATAAAAAACACAAAATGAAGAGTTAAAGGAAGAGAGGGTGGAAACGACCCCCTCGGAAAAAAAAATCCCAAAGCTATAACGAAATGACTGTAGTCGACTGCTACAAAACTTTACATCACCCTGAAGGTTCGTCTAAAGTGACAGGCCATGATTTATGGTAGTTACAGGAGGCAGAAACTCTCTTCTTAATGTTCATCTAAGTGAAAGGAGACTGTCACCATGCCATTCAATCTTTATTAACTCATTCCTAACAGCAGCCTCCATTAACGAAACAAAACACGATCAACCGACCGCTGAATGGATGAAAATGACGTCGGCATCGAATAAAAAAAAATAATGAAACTATAATTGAAAACAGCCTGATGAATTCGAAGTTTCACACTTTTCTCTCGCCTTCGCATTACGCTTGAAAATTAGAAATCTTATATTTGCCACTTAAATTGTTGCATATTATGTTGTGACAGATAGATTTTCAGCACTGAACCTTTTGTTCAACTGTGCATTTTATTACTATCAAGTCACATGCAAAATTGCAATTTGGAAATTTTCAAAATATGTTTTACTCGTTCTGTGCTATTTTACTTGAACTGAAAAATGATGATTAGTTATGCTGTCGACACTGCATTAATTGGCCGCTATGTGATATTATGCATAAAATATTAAGCGAAAAACTTTCCCAAAATCACTCGTAAAAATTGTTTAATTCACACACGTGTATAACCCGAGATGGGATATGTCGAGCCGTCGACGATCGATCTACAAAATCAGATTGTTACTGAATCAATCTCTTTCAAACGTTCATCGACAACGACGTTTCCTAATCATTCTGTAACATGAACTGCCATCGGAGTGTCTACAAATATTTGTCATTCCGCACAATTGGTCGTTGGAAAAATTGCCTGCCATTTTGAACAGGCCATGCCAATCCAAACAGATGTATTCCTTTATGTCTTTGTCTGCTTAGGTACGAAAACCTATCTGCCCGGAAAGTGTCGACCCACTTGTAAACGTCGCATATCATTAATAGCCCGTACCTCGCAGCCTGGCATATCGATGACTGCTCATGCCATCCATCATGCCTACCGTGCCGAAAATGAGTCTTGTTCCTAGAGGGACGTGCAACCTGACCCTCGTATGAGTGCGGAAGGTGTTGGGGCGCGAGCAGGGGTGGCATATTTTGTCACCATCTATATCAATGTCACCTGTTGTTTCAAGGAATATTGACTATATTCTGATCACATAAAATGAAAGCTTGACAGCTTCTTAAGATATTGGTTGCTTGAAAGCTGTGAATTAAAATTGTTCTCCTTGAGTGTCAAAACGCATGTATTTGTAACCTCAGCCGCCGTTGAGGGAACTACATGTATATAGGCTTGTTTTTCAAAAAGACGGTCCAATCCACGCCGCCTTTGGCATAGTTTTTGACCGGTTTGTTCGAATTCTCATTTCTGTGTTGATGGAAAATTAAGAGACGTCATCTTAGGTTTAGGTTAATGCCGACTTATAGTGAGTCTATACACGTATCTTGTAATCTAGCATTCTTGTGGGTTTTTGCCTGTTCTCGTGCTGAGAGCCTCATACACGTCCTCATAGCATCATACTGGCGGTTATAGCCTTGTATTCATGCTGAGAGCCTCGTACGCGTGCTTATAGCCTCTTACTCTTGCTAACAGCCTTGTATTCACGCTTAGAACCTCGTACTCGTACTTATAGCCTTTTACTCACGGTTATAGACTCTACTCATGCTGAGAGCCTCATACCCAAGCTTATAGCCTCTTACTCTCTATTATAGCCTCGTACTCATGCTGAGAGCCTCATACTTGTGCTTATAGCCTCATACTCACGGTTATAGCCTTGTACTCATGCTGAGAGTCTTATACTCTTGTGTAGAGCCTCATGCTCTTGCTAACAGCCTGTACTTATGCTGAGACCCTTGTGCTGAGAGCCTCATACTTGTGCTTAGCTCTTTGTACTCGCGTTTAGGGCCTCGTTCTTATGCTTAGAGCCTCATACTTCTGCTCATGAGAGCCTCAAACTAGTGCTTAGATCTAGCCTCAAACTGTACTCAGAGCAAGGAATTTCACATGTTTGTACTCCTGTTGTCATATCCGTAGCACAAGTCTGGCAAACGGGTGATTCCCTATTATAAACAAGACTGCCGGATCATGATAAGTAGCTATAAGTCTAAAATGAAAGCCAAATTTCCTTTGAAGTATTAACTTCTGACCGATCTCCAAGGCGGTTAATTTGTTTGAGCAGAAATTTAGTCCCCTACGGACTCTCACACCAAGAGACCAATCAGAGAACCTGTTTCATGCATGGATACATGTAGTGGAGTCATCTGTGAGGACGTGCTCTGCCCTACATCTTTCGCCCTAAATTTAGTCAACAGCATTTGCTGCTTTCAACAAGTCTTTCGAATGTTTAACCGTGGAGTTAACATTATTGACATATAAACATTCCAAAGCGGAGGATGTCGATGACGTAAAGAATTTTCATAAAGTGAGGGACGGACGGACGGGCGTGTTTGATCATTTACTGCCAGAAACCACGGTTACACCTATCAATAACCTGGATATAGATAGCTAGAGGAAGCTGGGGAAAGTCAATTTAAAGGGATATATGATGGCTTTATTAGAAATGCTGGAAATTTCCCTAATTCAAAGTCACAACCTCATAACATTTTTTCTTTATTCATGGCAATTTATATATGAATTTTCAAATTTTTGTGACATTTTGTTATTAAATGCATTTGGCAACAAAAGCCATATTGTTGCTATGTAATTCAGCTGAAAATGCTTTATAAATTTTATTTATACTTAAACTCACTTCTGCACAGAAAAAAAAAATCAAATTTCTCCAAAAAGTTTCATTTTGTGGGAAACAGACATAAAATCAGACCTATGGGAAGTTACCTTAAAAATATGTATCAAAAATTTGAAGGATACATTAACCAGAAGATAGTGATAGGAAAATAAAGCTAATTAGTTGAAGAACAGCTGTTGCGATGATATCACAAAAACCAACCTACTGTGATCCATTTCCTTCAGTAATGGAGGATTTGAGCCTGTCAAAAATAGGTTACATTCAATCAACCTTATCTCGCATACGAGACAAGATATTAAGATGAGGCTTTCAAGTAAGAAGTGGAATATTTTTGCAGTCTTTATAAGATAAGGGTTACATTTTATGCCAGGGGCATATCACTTTTTAAGTTGCTGCATGTTCATACAGGGGCTAGTATGTAGCATACAACAACCTTCTGCACAACAAAGTCCAAAAACTCTTTCAACTCTTTCACATTTGAATTGAAAATTTTTGCCTTACTATTCATTCCATAGCATTTCTTGCAAAACCATACTTTTTTATTTATTTATTTAAAATTTATGACGACTTTCCAAAGTTTCTGTCAGGATATTAAAGCTAAATTGCTCTTACTTTATTTCAGGATTTTTACTTTTTTTACATTGTCTATAACAAGGCAGACAATAAAGCAAGATTTTGAACCATGTGGCTTCAGTACACATTATGCATAATACAAGCATTAAATTATAGCTTTAAATTGACAGCCATCGGACGAAGAATATGAAAACATATCTGCAAATGTTTATGCAAATTGTGCTCACAGCTAGCAAAGAACAAACGAGCCTTCTAAAATGAAAGTATAATTATGCAATTTGAATGTAAATTGATATAAATAGCAAAAAAACACATTTTAGCTCATTGAAAATATTTCCAAATTTCAGAGGCTCCATTTCACCATATATGATTTTTTAGAAGAAAACCAAAAAAAAAATCTAAATTTCTTAATTTCCTCTTTCTTTTCCCCTCTCTCATTTCACCTAGAAATTACCTTTTTTAAGGACTATTAGATTTTGCATGATTTTCTGTATCTTGCTTCATTCCATACTTCTTACTATGAAGATGTACTCTATAGTACCCCACAGTTTACCTAATTACACTTCACATAAACATTGCTTCAGGGTGCATCAATGGGGGATACTGGGGAGCTTTCAATCTGTTTGACTCATAAAACAAACATAAGTACCGAATTTGCCTAAAAATCTTCATGAAATCTTCAATGCAGAAATGTATGCAACATGCATGCTATGTGCCATACCACCTGTGTACATGTATACAAAGCCATAGTATTTGGCAAGCTGAAATGAATCGTGTAGTTTGATAATATTGAGAGTGCGATGGATAGGAATGTGGATGGATGGGAAGGTGGGGGGAGGGGAAGGGTGTTGGTAGGTTGCAAGAAACAGATAGCTTTAATCACTACAACTTTATAAAATATTTTGCCAAAAAGATCCTTTTCTTTTCAATTTTTGTTATTATAATATAGGCCAGTACACTAGTACCTAGAAGAATGTCATGTCTTCGTAAATAGTGTATGATAGTGATGAATGGGGAAAATAAAGAGGAAGTTAGGGAGCAAATCAAAAGATGCAGAAAGTAGTTTCAATCACTACAAGGTTTAAAAAAATAATCCCCATTATTACAGAGACCAGTACATACTATTTATAAGAATTTCATGTCCTCACAAAACATTTAACAATAGAGCTAACACCATGTTAATGTAAATCTGATCCTGGTATAGTTGATGGATCTTAGTGATGACCAAACATTATGTTAGTGATCGACAGGAAAATATCAGGGGGGGGGGGGGGGGGGGGGGGGGGGGAGGGGAGGTTGGGGAGCAAATCCCAAGTGGCAGAATTAGTGTTTTAAAGTAACTACAAGGTTCCAGAAATGAAATTTGCATAAAAAGATCCTTTTCAAATTTCCTTATTTCTACAGAGGCCAGTATGTACCATTTATAAGAATGTCATGTCCTCACAAAACATAAATCTGATCCTGGTAGAGTGATGGATCTTAGTGACGACAAGACAGTATGTTAGTGATCGAGAAGAAAATATGGGGAGGGGGGGGGGGAGGTTGGGAGCAAATCCCAAGCGACAAGAAGTTAGTGTTTTAAAGTAACTACAAGGTTCCAGAAATAAAATATGCATAAAAAGTTTCCTTATTTTTACAGAGGCCAGTACGCACTATTTATAACAATGCCACGTCCCCGCAAACATTTAGCAATATACAATGTAAACCTTGTGAATGTAAATCTGATCTGGGCAGAGTTTGACCGATGTTATCGATGACCGAACCAATGATAAATAATATTGGGTATGTTACATTTGGTGAAGGAGAAGGGGGGGTGGGGGTGGGTGAGGGGAGAGGAGAGTTACGCTAATACCTTTCTTTCTCATTCTTGCCTGCCGAAATGTCAATCATTGCCATAAATTTTGCCAACAAACATATTACATAAACTGCTGTTTATCAAAACACAAACAAAAACCAAAGATATTGATTACATTGTATGTCATATTAATTACATTGGATGTCGTGTGAAACCATGTACACGCCGCCTCCATTGATACCAACAACAGCTCTAATATAAGTCATATACCTAGGGCTGAGCATGTTTCGACACAACAGTTTACCATTAAATCAGTATATATGGGGCTCAGTTTCCACCAAATTTCAAATGTTTGGACTTTCTTTCTCAAATTACTTTGTTAATATCCGATTATTTTGCCTCCACTAACGAGAGATTTCTATTCATTGATGATGATCACAATGATGGCAGGAAGAGCTGCAATAAATTAAATTTTTTGATCAGCCTTTTTTTTTAATTTCCTCTCTTTTTCTTCCAACTCTGTTCCAGCATTAATTGTCGAGGCAGTTGGGGTTTTCTCTTAAAAAAATGTTGAAACAAATTTCGTCGTCCCATGAATTAGTGATCGACGAAAGAAATGTTACGCAGAGTCTGTTTTGAAGTCATTGATCTTTCATTGGAAAGAGAACATTTTTTTCACGAGGGAGTAAATTAAATGTAGCTAAACTTGACATCCTCCATTCTGGTCTTAGCTAGCAGTCGATAAATCGGGCTTTGCCAAAGGTTGAACAAGAAAGGCCTAGGGGGGAGGACAAAATTTGAGGTACGATACACAAGGATGATCCACTCTGATAAAAGAAATGCAACTTAATACTCCAAAAGAAAATGAATTCCAAGTCTTCACACTATGGATTCCTTACAGTGTCTTTTACCTTTTTTTTCCATCTTTTTTTCTAGATTGAACGTTTTAAAATCTATTGTTGTAAACTGTTTCTTTTACTTAAGAATCGACAACCTGCTTAAACAGTTGACACCCAAAATGAACAGTCCAAAGTGACCAACTAATACATCTCCCCCTCCCCCTCCTCCCCCCCCCCAAAAGAAGGAAAGAAAAAAAAGGGCAATTTCTTCATAGCCTAAAAGAAAATATCTTACCAGATCCCGAAAGCCAGGAACAGCCATTGGAAAAATAATTCTATAACTCAGGAAAGAAAACCCACTGAGATGGAAAAGGTCCCTCCGCGGTGTGGTACTAGATGCGTAACAGTCGAATCGGCGTAAAATTCCAAAATAATTAAAAAAGGACTAAGACAGCCCAAATTTTTTGTTTTTTCCTCTTCCAATTTCCAAATAAAATATATCAAGTGGTTATACTTCTGTGCCAAAAACCCCCAAGAAAAGTGCTTAAATTCAACACGAGTCCGTTGCCAAGGACAAGAAGAAGAAGAAGTGAGGTTTTTATCCTTTCAATTCAAATACTGCCTTCACTTCCTCGTGATACCAATCATTTTCAATTCTGAAACAGCTGTGACTAAGGCTAATGCTGCCAGCTAACTTCAGCTTAAATGTCTCTGGTTACATTTCGGCCAATCGAGTCACTTTTCAAGTGTAAGTTCAATGTTCCCAGGGATATATGGAGGGAGAGGAGAGACGTCAATGAGAAATGAGTATAAGAGAGAGTGTGTGTTAGCGAGCGAGAGAACGAACAAACTAACGAACGAACGAAAGGAACGGCTGTGAGAAGGAAAGCTCTAAGCAGGAGGCATAGGACACAATATTTTTGTTTGAATCGGCGATGTCCTGGTTTAAAAACGAAAGGAAAATATGGGCAAAAACAAAATGGAGATGGCATGGTTCGAAGTTAGGTATTAAGAGTTGCCTGTGGGCTAGCAGGATGTTATTTTGAAAGTAAATAGTAGTGATCTTCAGTATGTACTGCTAAGAGCGATAGTAAAAGTAACCTTGTAGACAGGTGGAATTTGAGGGTTAATTTTTTACCTGTGATAGAGAAACGAGATGAATGTATCATAAATTAATGGAGAGAATAAACCGTTAAGAGGTTAAGAGAGGTCTCTTTTGTTTTTGTTTTGTGTATGAGACTGAGGAAGTGTATACGTGTTGATGTATGCGTATTGTAAATCGGAAGCGAAATTAATTGGAGCATCGCTCCATGGTAAAGATATTCAACAAAGACTGCAGAGGTCAGATGTCACCATGGATACTTGTTCACAAAACAGATGAACATAAAATTGAATTATTCATAAAAGATAGGTAAATAGATCAAATGAAGACCGGTGATATGGAATGTTGAAGTGTATTGTCAGTGTGTTTGAACATTTGGTGGCCATTCTAGCATATCTAGCAACTTCTGTGTTACTACATAGCCCCTTCAAAATGATGTCGCTCGCGCTGTACGTCCTTGGTATGGTACTGTTACAGTTTGGGGTTTATCACTGTTGAAGTCTAAGCAGGGGAGATACTTTGTCGGGTCAGGTGGGGGTCAGGTGGGGGTCAGGTGGGGGTCAGGTGCATGGCAGTAGTCGAGGGCAGGTTGGGAGTAGGTAAGGTGAATAGAACTGCAGAGACTAGTTTATAATGTAGATATGAGTGAGTAAAGGTGTTCTAAATTTAAAAAACAGTTTGCACATGTATGTATAGTTAACATTTGTTCCCTAACAAGTGTCATCTCCATTCCAACAACTCCCCCCCCCCCTTGTCCATCCCATCAACTACCCTATCTTTATTATAAATTACAAAATCTAACTAATGTTTATTATATAAATTGATATAAAGTGGTTTTAAATGTTTTCTAGTTTTATTTTAATGTTAAAATAATCATTTATAGGGTTGGGAATTATTTTATAACAAAATTAAAAAAAATTATTAAAGAATTGCACTACATATTTTAAAATGACAATATATTTCAAAATATATTATGAAAACTTTAAAGACACCAATTAAATTGAGAAGAATGATAAGGTCATTATTTGATCTTTAACACAGATTAACAAAAGTTTACACAGCTTTCATATAATGCACATTTAGTAGGTGCATAAACATGAAATTTTTTATCTTCAAAAATTGAAATATAAACAGATAGCCACCAACTAAATACTGGGTAACTGCAGTTGGTATGGAGCGCATATGTCTTGTAACTTGTTCGAGAATTCTGTTCTAGCCAAAAATTTCTGTTTTCATTATTTATAATTTCCTAGTCAGTTTTTTGTCCATTGTTCACATTTCATCTTATCTATAAGACCATTAGTAGATTCAGTGGTCCCTGTCATAATTCATAATTTCCAAGATCTGAGAAATTCAGGATTAAAATGCTGTTATAGTAACTGCTTTAAGTTCATCTTTGCCTCTCTTGTCATCTTTATTCCCACTTTCCTCTTGCTATTCCTTGAGAAAATCAATCTCATTTATTCATGTAGGAAGAGACCTGAACTTCTTTAAATTAAACCTTTCTACATATTTCAAATGTTTGCGGAAGACCTAAACAACCGCCCCCCCCTTTTTTTTTAAGTCGAGTAAAAAAAAAATGTTTTTCGGTACTTCTTAATAAAACGGGTAATATTAGATGGGTAAAACTTCAAAGGGCTCTTTGCCGCACAGACATCAAAGTCCTTAGCAGACCTCGAAAGCTTAAGGGGATGTTTTTTATCTCTGAATCATTATTCACAGTCGTTGATCGATTACCGAGAAACATACGATGCAATGTTATCCCTCTCAAGAAATGTGAATCTAATAACCTCCTCCAGCTAAAGAATGATGATCAAAGAAAAATAGGACACATGGATAAACAAGCTTTTTCGAGTGGAATTTTGAGACCATAATGCTACATTCTGAGGGACAACTTAAGAGAATATGATACAAGCTTAGTGGTAATTAGGTGTCCACGTAATCTATCACAAACATATTGTGGTAGTACGATGAACTTGAGAAAGAACGAATTCTTTGAAATGAGAAATGGAGAATAGAGGGCGACATTTCATTATCATTGAATGACTGCTTTGAAAGCATGTGTAAATAGATGGCAGCAGTCATTAATTCTACAAGCAGAACTGTGACAGTTTATTGGTCAATAGACATGATTTTCTTTTTATGTGGTTTTTTAAGTGGGGAACTTTGTCAAATGGTGAGAATTTTCATTCTCTGTCTGGCCCATATTTGCTCCAACCTTTGTTTCTCCCTGGGGCACTCATAAAAAATTAATTGAGGGTCCCTGGAATATAGAAACAGTTCACACTGCAAAGTTGATGAGCTAAACTTTTTTTCTCAAACACAGCAATATAGGTCATGTGGTCTTTAAAAAATAATAAAACTTCACTCTCCTCTTGTTACAAATGTTTCCATGTAGGTTTTTTTTTCCTTTTTTCTTAAAATTTAGTCATAGTTTGACTTTGCGGCAAATATTATAAACTAGACGTCATTCTCTTCGTAAATCAACGGCATGCTGGATGATGAAAGTTTCGGTGGACAAAAGGATCGGGAGTGAGTCTTTGGTTTCAAGCCATGTCAACGATTGCTTTGAATTCACCAGCAAAATGGTGTAAATCTCATTTACATACGTCACACAATATTAGACGGAGGCCGTTGAAAATGATCAGCGCACACTTTGATTCCGATTTAAAATGTTAAATGCATGATATATGCAGATCGTAAACTAGTGATGGTTACGTGCTAGATGTATTGTGGACACCATGCTAGTATGTAACCGTATTTAAAATTGCAAATCAAATAGGGGGAAGGGTGGGGAAGGGGAAATATTGGGGGAGGGGGACAAGGGGAAGAAGGTAAGGAGGGGCTGGGAGGAGAACAGGGAAGGGGAAAGAAGGGGATGGAAGGGGGATGGAAGGAGGGGGAAGGGGAGGAAGGGGAAAGAGAAGGAGAATACAGAGGAAAGAAGAGGGGCATATACACATCAACTGTTTGATTAATGATTAAGCTGTTGAATATCAACCTGATATCAGTTGCACTTTGTGCAGTTATCTGCATATTGGTCTAACAATCACTTTAAATACTTAGAAAACAAAAAATGCTAAATCATATTGATGGGTTTATCTTTTTATACTCTTTCTAATCTGTATAAACAAGTTTGTAATTCCAAATGAAAGACATATCATTGAATGGGGAAATAGGGGAGGGGGAGGGGGGATGGTTGTAGGGTTGGGATAATTTAATTGCCCGATTCTTGTTGGCTATTTTATACCAAAAGATGTACGAAGTCACTGCAGTGAAGGTATATATATATATATTTATAGGTTACATCATCTGATACTTAGATACAGTGTCCCATAATGTAAAAGGAAGGTGTAATACTACTACACAGCTTCCTGTTTCACTATGGGATGCTGTATAAACTGTGCATATGTATCATACAGCCATTACAGTGAAGGTACACCAACCTGTAATAATTACAATACAGAGTACAATTAGTGTACAATGGAAGCTGTACAGCTGTAACCAGACCTGTGTATAGTACACAGTTCTTGCTTCGTCATACACCATCATGAAACAGAGTTCCCATGGTCACATACACGACATATAGTACATATGCTTGGTCAAACTAATCACAGTTGAAATGAACTGCCAATTTTTCTTAAGTTCTTATAATCTCACCATGCAGCCCTTACCGATCTTCATTGAACAAACATAGTTAGAATCATTACGTCAGCCTATTAAAGAACAACCTACTATAACCTGCAACCGGTTTGCAAAATTAAAGCAAGTTTTGGAAATCGACAAACCCCAATCTCTTCCAAATTTCCCTTTTTTTTTTTTATCTCGTCGTCACAAATCCCAGCGGTTTATTGCTCCAAATGAGTAATTTCCTTCTGCTCCGAGAAATGGAATCCAAATTTTCCCAACTCTTTCCATTTCGCTATAGTTCTTTGAAATAGCAAGAGAGTAATCAACAGGACTAATTGGCGACTTGCACAGAATAGCTGGAGGGAATGTGTATCCGTGCTGCGGTGTAGAATTAAATACGCTTTTCTAATCTATATCAGTGCATAATTATCGTGGGGGGGAAAACCGTGCACGGCGAAACCATTCTCTTCAATCCCCCGCCCTGCATGAAATTTCTGCAATATTAGGAAAACTTCCCCAACCCCAATTACATTGCAACAATTATCATAACATTTGTATACAGTGCATGTAGCGCTATACACACGGCTTGTGAGTGATAAGCCAGAAAAAATATGTAACACACAACTGCCATAAACAATCGTTTAATTTTTTTTATTGCCATCTTTAATGAGGGTAGTCCTGCTCAGTGCAGAAGCACTGCTTTACAGAGGAGCCCTCAATAAAATGTTCATGGGTTTAATACATGTTGTTGCTCATCACCAGTGTATATATCTATCGTGAAAACTAAAGATGAACATTTGAGTTTACTTCTCCTTTAAACTTCACGAGAGACCTGACAGGCACATTTATTCGAATTGTTAAACGACCATATAAGGCCATCCATGCTGATGACTCGGTACCCCGTCTCCAAGGACGATGGATAAAAATTGCCTAATTCTTGTTCTAAATCTATCTTCATCCCCAATTTAACCGTCGATAAACAACGGATAGATCACAATGAGTGTGTGTGTGTGTCTTTGACAGATGAGTTTTCGTTTAGTAGATAAAGAGTTTTTTCCCTGAGAGAAGCCTCTACCTGATCGCGAAGGTACCTCTAATTTCTTCCTTTTCATCTGTAGGAATGCGTTATCGATAATGACAAGGCTTAAAGCGGTTCATAGTTTAATGCAAATGTCAGTTAAAAGGAGATACAAACCAAATCTAAAAACTTCCCAAGACAAGAATGCAAAGAGTCTCATTTTCTGGCTTTTGAAGATGTCATGTTTTCAATGTTCCCTCCTTTACCCTTGACAAAAGACTTGGGCAAGTCTAAAAATAGCATCACAGAGCCACTTGTAGTGCAATATTATCAGGAAAAACTTCTTTTTTTTCTAGGTTCAATACTCTTTCCACCCCCAACCCTCCCCCCCCCCCCCATTTGATATTAGGTTGTATTTGCACATTAAAATTGTTGCTAACATGTTGAAGGTGTATAATATTAATACTTCAAATTTATATATAAAGATGATCATATTTCTTTTCATTCAATATTACTTCATAAATTTGCCATGATCAAATGTCAATAAGTATGTAAACTTTAAAAATTATAAATGTGAGAAATGTGATTCTGGAAAATATGTTTGAGGCAAATTAATGACCGAGTGGAACAATATAATCAAATGATAAAATTGGGTCAACTGACATATTTGAGGTTTTCCCCCAACTGGCCCCTTGTCCCAACCCCTTACCATATACCTTCACCGCCACTATAAAAGCACTAACTTTTTTAAATTCGACAAATTAAGTTACTTTAACATTCAGCATCACAAGGATACTTGATGGCCTCCTTGTAAAAACCTACCTGGCATTTTAAGCAAACACATTAGCAAAGACCAATTACCTATTTGTATCCCTAGTTATATTTACAGCACTTTGGACTGAATAAAAAAAAAAAAAAACTATTTCCATTGGCATGATTCATGTCATTGTCTCAAGACGACCTTAGAAGACCTCATAAAATTTATCATCAAATTAAAGAGACCCCCTCTCGCAAATGAGGAAAGCGCAAGTACTACTTCCAAAGGTTTACAAGAATTTTCCACCAGATTTTGTAACAGCAATTTATACCACCACTGGGTTCTCTAGCGACCTCACAAAATCAATTGATGGAGCTCAGTAGATCGGTCCTATCTGTTCCGTGAAGAATTTGGACAAGCTAAATCTCCAACTGCAAATTGTTTATATATTTCAACTCACTACGATTTCAATTATATATATATATTCATACATATATATATATATAGACAATTGACTTATTTGTTTAAATCTATTAAGAAAAGATCTGTTGAAAGATATTTTCAACTATTAAAGGTCAAGCTAATTGTCCTTAAGCACCTCAACTTGTTTTTGTTTTTTTGTTTTTTCGAAGGCGCTTTTATCGTTCAGCCAATCTGCACGAGTGGAACCCGTGAACTATCGGTGAACCACCCATTTCACCGATCAGTATGCAAGTTCACGGCCTTGTGAGCATGTTTCAAAAGTTTTGTTTCCACATGATTGTGAATATTTTGATTCGGAGATTAGTAAAAACAGTACGTGTAGATTATGCACATCAAAAACCGTTATGACACAGTGCAGGGCCCTCTGTAGAAATGCTGCAGAGCCTCAGTTAAAAAAATAAAAAATAAATCATGAATGGCTGACTAACATATTAATTAATAATCAACCTATTTATTTATGACTCAATTGTCATCAATCTTGGTTCAAATCATTCTTTTGACTGCAGGTTCATCCATGGTAAACTACATTAAAACCTAACAATGAACTGCGTACTTGATTGCATTCAAAGAGGAATGCACTGTCATAAAATTTATGTGGAAACTGAAAATATAATGACTTCTTAATTTTCTCGGGGGTTTTTATGAAAAAAACCTAAAATAATAACTTCTATAATGTTCTCTCTGGATCCATATAAATACAAATACATAAACTCAAGTTGTGAGACAGTCTAGTCGCCACGGTAACCCTCTGCCTTATAGCATATAGCAGTGTCTTCTTCGAGGCACCTCGGAAGAAGGCAAACAACAATGACTTGTATGTTTGTACTTAGGCTGCGGTTATGAAAAACCGCTACCAATCCTTTACTTTATTCTTATTCCTGTGAAGTTCCCATCAGTTTTGAAGGATTGCTAAAGTACTTGTGGTAAGTGGCAAACTTTCGTCACAAGTATTTTCTCATAATCACAATCCTCCCACCAACCCTACATTTTCAAAAGAATGATTGCATTTCGTGCACAAGTCCAATGATAATTTTTAATATTTCTTTCTTTTCTTTATTTTTTGGTCTCGTCAATGAAACGAGCAGTTCCTTGACTATAAGTGACATATCGCTGAACCAAACAAAATTTGAAGCACCGTAATAAAGTCCTCTGTGAAATGCCTCCAACCGATCGGGCGTACATATATTAGACGCTAATTCCGTTCTCAATTAGACGTATTCTTTGAAGCCCGAGACAGCTTTGAGAGCTTTATGACTGCTCCCTTCAGAAAGAAATTGTTTATTAAAAATGGCCCAATCACTCTATCGTAATTTTTGTGGCTTCGGCTAGACTTTTATGAACACAATTTGAAGTTTTTAAGAGTCGCCCCGTTTCGCATAGCTACATCCGACACGAAATATTTCAAGAATTGATCATGACACTTTCACGTCTTTTATTAAATTTTGCAAAGTTTATGAAAAGTCATCCTTTGAGTGGAAATAAAAAACGAATCGATATGTAGAGATTGGCCCCGATCTCGAAATTTGCAATATTTACAAAATTGGTAACCATAGTAACAGGAGAAATACTCGTATCGGAATTAACCCGAACCCGAGATGCGCAAGTCCATTGTCAGTGCCAGCTAGCAATCACCATTACTAAAGCAATTCAGAAAGAGCTCCACCCTGCCATTATTTTCGCAATGAAAAATTTAGGTCAAGTTCAGTCGAGATGTACTTGCGAATCAATCGATACACCAAGAAGGATTGGGGGCGCTGTTGCTACATTTTAATAAAGAAACACCAAACCGTAAAAACCAGATACTAGGTTTGTATCAAGATCCCCAAATGGTCAGGTTTGGCCGACACATACATTAGCCAGCTCCAAAACAGAAAAAAAAAAAAATCAAATTTGAATATCATCTTTCATAAAATATAAAAGAATTCATTTCTTTGCTCTTATCATATAATTATTTGAAATCATCTGTGGGATATTACGTTCGGCACGGCTCTACGATTGCTGTGCGATTTAATATGCTATTTTTCGATGGAGCGTTTACCCTGCTGATTGGGGGTATATGTTCCCATCATTCATTGGATTTTACACAGGAAATTGGTACTTTGACGATATGGATAGTTTGATATCCATCTGTTGCAAACACATGCACATTTTTGCGAGTGTGATTTGCAATTGGTTTTGGCTTTCTTTGGTTTAGTACCAAAACCCCTCCCCATGCCACTATATTAACCAAGTAAGGATTATCTTTCCCTTAACCCCCATACCCTTAATCCATTCTTGAACTCCACAACTCCATACTCCTCCATTATTTTCGACAAACATGTTTTCATCCTGTGAAACCAGATCAAAATACATTTTGCAAAGAAATATTCTTCTACCGCGACTATGTATCAAATAAATCGATCTGTTTTAATGGTGACCCCACCTTTTTATTGGGTGAGTCCATTATAACAGCCTGTCAAAACACCAACATATTGAAAATTCAAAGTTTTAATTTTCAAAAATCTTTCGAAACTATGTCGCAATTTTACTGAAACAATATCGCAAGACTTAAAAATGAGATTTGTACGGAAATCAAAGAAAATCATTTCTTTGGCATATATTGCTTTCGAGGAATCAATGAATAAACATCGCAAATGGAATACTGGGAATCAACTTTATTATTTCTTCAGAACAAACAAGACTGTTTCAGCTCCCTACCAGTAACTGAGATTTAACACATCCCTCATTTATTGTATGCAAAAAGAAAGAAAGAAAAAAACAGGAACAAAAAATATAAAAAATTCTTTTGGTAGCGAATAACAATCATTTTCGTTTCCGACATCAGAACCACTTAAGAAAAATCAATTCCATATTCATATAGGTCCATGGTGACTCTCATATTTGTAGTCAATGAATACTCCCCAAGGGATAAAACAGAAAAATATGTGTGTCAGCCATCAGCTAAATAGTGTGGTACACAGAACTGAAAATATAC